>CM051385.1:11239137-11264137 GCA_028015245.1 Cardamine occulta
GATGATCAATGATGAATGGTTAGAAAACTATCCATAAAACGATCTGATCACATACCAGTTGCTGTAAACATTAGAACATAAGTGGAGAGAAGCATGTGACAATTCAGATTTGATCTCAGGATGTTTCAACACAGAGTTTGCAGATCTTGTAAAAGAGAGTTGGTGTTCTGAAACTCATCACTTATCCCTTCAGAATTGTAACAAGTATTGTTTGTTTGCTAATTGTTTGGAGTTAGGAATCTTAAAACAAGCAAAAAGGCTTTGAAAGTTTAAAGCTTGACAAAAGAAATCTGCAGAGAAATAACAAAAGTGATGATGAAAGATCTTTTCTTAAGCCATGTGAAGAATCTCCACTGAACAAAATTTCTTTTGGTTACACATGAATGAAGAAATGAACCTGTACAGATCTCTATGAATCTCATAAGCTACCAAGAATGAGGATTTTGAACAGGTAAAATTCTACACACTGTGGTTTATTTTTGAAAAAGAAAATAATCTGACTTTTTGCTAACTTAAAACAAATATGAATCATGGAGAGATCCTAAACCGGACCAGAAAGGAGCTTCCCTTTTTCTATGGAGTTTGGTATCATAAAGCCTCAGCTCTACCATAGAAACTATCAACACTCTTCAGCTCGAAACACGGTTCAGGGACTACATATTCTGAAGACCCTTCAACATATGAGCATTGCCAAGAATCATCAGTAGGAGAATCTGAGTTCTTTATCGACAAAGAGATATTCGATAAAAGAATCGAAGTGAAAGGAGACTCTTTGGTTCCAAACAAAAACCCGGCAATGCTGATGTTTACTCCAACAATGTCATGTAACCTGATGTGACTCACAAGCGGGAAAGCGTTTTTATCGAAACCAGAATCCGGATGAGTTCCAAAGCTACCATTTGCTAGAAATGCAGTACCAACATTAACCATATGGATGTTAGTAATATCAATCTCTTTCATATAACCACCTCTTCCATTTGTTGTTCTAAAGCCAATCCCGGATAACGAGTCATGTATACGAACATCAGTGACTAAGACATCAGATATGCCACCAGACATTTCACTACCAAAGGAAATGGAGGAACCAGAAGCTGCTCGGAGAGAAACATTTCTTATCTGGACATTTGCAGTAGGCCTTGAATACGAAAGACCGTATTCATCCCAACCACTTTTTAGAGATATGGCATCATAACCCATGTTGATGCTAGAATCTTGGATGCATAGATTTTCAGAAGAATCTGAAAAAGAAAAACGAAAACAGAAAATACAGTTTGAGATTCTAGGGATGCAACAATGGTTTCAAACTCTAAAACCGGATTAAAAGGGGGTCATAGTAACCAACCGGGGACAATGCCAATAGTATAAGGAGATTCTGGAGAAGTATTAGCTGTTATATTACGAATGTATACATGGCTGCATAAAGATCAGAGACCAGAGTCAAGTTGTTTCCCAAAATTTTCAAAACCAATGTAGTTAATAATAAGTAGAGCATTTTCAAACTATATCATTACCTACAATAAACCCAATGGATAGTATAAGCCGGAGCATTCAAGAATGTAAGATTCGAGATGAAGACATTTTCGGAATGGACAAACTCGACGAGGTGAGGTCGACTATACTCTAAAGAATGAGAATTAAACCGATCCCACCAAACAAGACCTTGCCCATCAATAGTGCCGTTATCACCTAAACAAAAGAATATGAGATATAACAGTGAAATGAAAGGAACAAATAATGAAAGGATCAAATAATGTATTATACCTGTAACTACTACATCATGTACATTATCGCCATTTATCAAACTCATGTATCTCTTCCCTGGTACATCAATGCCTCGTCCATATGATGGTAACGGATCCACGACATGCCAATGTGATGGATCCTTCATACAGTTTTGTTTAAGGTAAGAACAAAAAGAGACTAAATGACCAAACACATACACAAAATGTTCTGATTGGTAACAAACAATATAGAAACATGGAACATATCTAAAACATTTTGATTCTAGTTGAACCAAATTTGGGGTTTCTACAAATCAAATCCATTCCACATAAATGGTAAAGCAATAGACAGTGAATCAAAAACATCCTGACAAAAAAAAAAACAGGAATCTCTGAAACTAATAAGAATTTTTATGAAAGATCAAAACTTTAGACACATACTTGCGAGGCAACAATGACGGCGTCTTTATCAAGAAAGAGAGTGAGATGACTGGTGAGATTAAAACTTCCGGTGAGCCACCGACCAGAAGGAACAAAAATCTGAGCACCGCCTTTATCGGTGAAAGACTTAACATAGAACATAGCATTCTGAAAAGCAAGTGTGTTCAACGTTTTACCATCTCCTACAGCACCAAACTCCGTAATTGGTGTACTGTGTGATCTCGTTTTCGGTACAAGATCGCATACGTAACTTCTAGCGTAAATCGGAATCAGACTGCTCAATGCTAGCAAAACTCGTGCCACCTGAACAAAGCAGATAATAAAAGGAAGAAAAAAAAAACCATAAGCTCCAAATTCAGATCCGAATAAATAACGGAGTTACTGGAAATGACGAAGACTCAGAAACTATAACGAACTTTGTGAAATCAACGAAGGAGAAAGATTGATGGGTTCGGGTTTTTTTTTAAGCTTTGAATCAATTGAAATCAAACAATTTCGGACAAGACAGCAAAGAAAGACAAGAGACTTAAGAACTAAACAAATTTTAAGTGGACGTACTTACTAGCATCTTTATTAAAAAAAGCTGTCAGAAAAAGAACAGAGAAAGCAGGAAAAAGAGAAGAACTTTTCGCGCCAAATGCAAACCCGACACTGAGAAAGAAGAGCGAAGAAGGAGAAGAGTTGTGACGACACAGAAGGTTTTATTTTTTTTAGAAGAAGAGTATAATGACAGAGAAAGAGTAATTATTGTTTTTTTATAGTATAAAATTAAAAAGGGAAAAAGAAGCAAATAAAGGTTGAAAAAAATTAACGCCCAAATGACAGCTTTTTTATGCTTACACTAACATTTTAGGGATTTATAAATTATTGGAAATATGAAGAAAAATTGAAGAACAATAGAAACATGACAGGTGGAATAAATGATAAGAATATAGAAGAAGGTAAATGACAAAAAAAAGAAAGAGACTAAATTTAGTTAACGCTCTTAATTTTATCATTAACTTCCAGTAATTTGCAATTAATACAATTTTTGCTACAAACAGTCTTAAGATAGTTGTAACGTATCTTCGCCGACAGATCTTCTTGACACCGGAGAGAGAGAGAGAGAGGCGACATTTTGTTTCTCTTCATAAAGAAAGAGATGGAGTGAAAAAAAAAAGAGAGACAAAAAATCGTTGGCTGAAATCGATATTTGTGTGTTTTATTTGGAGAGTGCATGTGTTTGGTTTGTTTTTTGTAAATGTTTTTTTTTTCAATACGTTTGATTTTCTAATGGTTTGTTTTTATTATGTCTTTTTTATTGATTTGTCGTCATCAGTGTGATGTGATAGTGTTATTGTTTATATGTCATAGTTCGTAATGGGCAATATATTCGAAATCCAAAATCCTATTAAAATAAAATTGGATATCTAAAACTTTTTGGTTTATGTTTTGATATCTATAATAAACAGAAGAAGGGTGAAATATTTTCGAGAATGCCTTGAATACATATGTTTCAAATAGTTATTAAACACAATTTGAAAATTTGAAAATACATTTTTATTTATTTTATTTTAATTTATTCTTTTAATAGTTTATTTTAATTTATATTGTTATTTTGTTACGAAAAGAGACAAATTAAATATGTATGGAGCCAAACGAATATTTTATAGAGAGAGTTGACAAAACATTCCATTAATAACATGCTGTTTTGATATTTTGGAATAACTCGACGATGATCGTCAACTCTGACATATATACAATTTTATGGAATTGGGAAAATAGACTTTCATTTTTTCGTTTTCAATGTAAACTCTCATCTTAGTGGATTCATAATTTTAAAGTATCTGATTAGCGTATATCCATAATATTTTGTCGGTTCATGTTAATATATTGATTTCTATTGGTTATCAAAAGTTTAAAAATCTAATAAAATTATTTACTTATTAAATAATTATTCTATTTAGACATGAAAAATATTTGCTAAAATATCTTTATACTAATTAAATCTATCAAGAACAACCCTAAATTACATGGTGCGATCAAACATCTTTATACTAGTTAAATTATCTAATTTTTTTTATATGTTATTTTGTTTTTTTATTATTAATTTTGTTACAAGAAAATCATGAATTAAATATGTGCGGCAACTAAACGAATATCTTATAGAGAGCTGACAAAACATTCCGAGGTTGCTTTTGTTGTAAAACTTTTAATATATATATATAGTATGTGAGATATATTATATATATGTATATATGATGTATTTGTATATAGTGGAAGGGACGTAGAACGGTGGACGTCTTATTGCTTTATTCACTTCATACATATTTACATCTTCAAACTTTATTTATAGGCACATTACGTCCGTTAGTTTTACCGATTTAATGACAAAAATATTATAATATCAATTCTCTTTAGAAATGGATAATCATATTTTCGTAACACTTTCTTTTATTATCCATCATTATTAATATATTACGTACTGTTTCGTTAAAAATCTTATCATAGAAAAATTTAATGGAATAAAAACCATGACAAGAGAAAAAAAGTACAGTGACGTAATCTCTCCTTAAAATGATGGAAAAATCTTCTTCTTCATAAATCTCGTAAGTGACGCATTCCGATACTATAAACATGTTTCCTGAATATTGTAGTTGGAAGCACCTTTGTAAACAAATCAGCTGTATTATCAGTAGAACGAACATATTGGATGTCTACTTTTTGATTCTTCTCAAGTTCTTGTATGTAAGAGAAAAATCTTGGGGGAATATGCTTCGTTCTATCGCTTTTGATATACTCTTCTTTGAGTCGGGCGACACAGGTAGCATTGTCTTCGAACAGTTTTGTTGGTTCTTTATTAATGACTATTCCGCTTGATTCTTGTATATGTTGAGTCATCGATCTGAGCCACACACATTCTCTACATGCCTCGTGAAGCGCAATGGTCTCTACATGAAGTAGCGACTAAAGTCTGCTTTTGGGAACGCCAAGAGATTGCAGTACCTCCAACTGTGAAAACATATCCTGTTTGCGATCGGGCTTTATATGGATATGATAGATAGCCTGCATCTGCAAAACCAGCTAAAACAAAAGTGGAGTTTCTAAGATAAAACAATCCCAAGTCAGTTATTCCCTGAAGATAACGAAAAATATGTTTTATTCCACTCTAATGTCTACGCGTGGGAGATGAACTATATCTTGCAAGTAAATTTACAGCAAATGCTATATCTGGTCAGGTACAATTTGCAAGATACATAAGTCCCCCAATAGCGCTCATATAAGGTACTTCAGGACCTAATACTTCTTCGTTATCCTCACAAGGTCGAAATGGATTTTTATCAACATTAAGCGACCTATTGACCATTGGAGTACTCAAAGGAGTCGCTTTATCCATATAAAAACGTTTTAAGATCATTTTCGTATAATTTGATTGATGTATGAAAATTCCATCTCGATGATGCTCGATCTGGAGTCCAAGACAAAATTTTGCCTGTCCAAGATCTTTCATTTTGAACTCTTCTTTCATATGAGTTTTGACATCATCAATCTCCTTTTGAGTTTCAATTATGTTCAGGTCATCCACATATACAGCGATGATCACAAAACCAAATAAAGATTCCTTAATAAATACACAAGGGCATATCGCATTATTGGTATATCCTTTACTCAAAAAATATTCACTTAAGCGATTATACCACATACGTCCGGATTGCTTTAATCCGTATAGTGATCGCTGTAATTTGATTGCACATATTTCTTTAGCTTTTGAGCTTAATGCTTTAGGCATTTTCAATCCTTCTGAGATTTTCATATATATCTCATTATCAAGTGATCCATATAGATATGCAGTCACAACATCCATTAGATGCATTTCTAGATTTTTGGATGCCGCTAAGCTCATCAAAAATCTAAAAGTAATTGCATCCATAACCGGGAATATATTTTTTCATAATCAATTCCCGGCCTTTGAAAAAATCTTTGGGCAACAAGTCGGGCTTTGTATCTTGTTACCTCATTTTTTTCATTTCTTTTCCGAACAAAAACCCATTTATATCCAACGGGTTTTACATGTTCGGACGTTGTGACGATAGGTCCAAAAACTTTTCTTTTATTGAAGGAGTTCAACTCAGTTTTCATGGCCATTTTTTATTTCTCCCAATCAGATCTTTTCTGGTATTCTAATATGGACCTTGAATCTGGATCATCACTTTCATAATCAATTTCCTTGGATACAGCAAATGAGAAAATTCCATCATCAAGTTCTATCTCATTTCTAACCCATATTTTTCTATTTTGGGCATAGTTGATGGAAATCTCATGTTTTTCTAAATCAGTTTCGTCCTCAGGACTTTTATTTTCGTCTTCAGAACTTTTCGCTGTATTTGGTTCTTCTGGACCAGTCTTATTCACTTTTCTCAATTTCTTTTTCTTTCGGAGATTTTTATCTTCTGATCCCACTGGTCTCTCCCTTTTCAATTGAACTTTATGTTCATTTACTATTTATTTATTCTTGATGGAACATTCGCAGCGGGTATATGTGATTTTGTCACCCTATTTGTATCAGTGAACGCATTTGGTAATTGATTTTCCAAATTCTGTAAATGTACAACTTTTTGAACTTTCAGTTCACGTTGTTTCGTAGGGGGATCAAGGTACAACAACGACGATGTGCACCATGTAATATCTGTTGGAACTTCCTTAATTCCTCCCCCTAATGCTGGAAATTCATCTTCATTAAAATAGCAATCGGCAAAACGTGCCGTAAATATATCACCAGTTCGCGGTTCAAGATAACAAATTATACTTGGTGATGTATACCCGATATATATTCCCAATCTCCTCTGTATTCCCATTTTTTTTTGTGGCGGAGGAATAAGGACATAAACCGCACACCCAAAAACTCGGAGATGAGATATATCTGGCTCCTAGCCAGATACTAATTATTTTGGAGAGTACTTATGATATGCACTTGACCGTATTTGAACTAGTGTAGCAGCATGCAAAATTGCATGATCCCATACTGAAATTGGGAGCTTTGTTCTCAATATTAACGGTCTAGCAATAAGTTGTAACCGTTTAATCAAAGACTCGGCCAAGCCATTTTGTGTATGAACATGTGGGACCGGATGTTCAACATCAATTCCTAATGACATACAATAGTTATTGAAGGCTTGTGAAGTGAGTTCACCAGCGTTATTAAGTCTTACTTTTTTATTGTATAATCAGAGAATTGTGCTTTCAACCTGATTATCTGGGCAATGAATCTTGCAAAAACCGTATTTTGTGTAGTCAATAGACATACATGTGATCATCTGCTGGATGCGTCAATCAATACCATAAAATATCGAAATGGCCCGCATTGTGGGTGAATAGGCCCACATATATCACCATGTATTCTTTCTAAGAATACTAGAGATTCATTCCCTATTTTAGCTAGTGACGGCCGAGTTATTAGTTTTCCTTGAGAACAAGCATTACATGAAAATTCTTTCGATTGAAAAATCTTCTGGTTTTTCAACGGATGGCCATTTGAATTTTCTACAATTTTTCTCATCATGACTGAAGCAGAATGCCCTAAACGTTCATGCCAGATTTTGAATGTATGTGTAAACTTCGGGTTTACTGTAATATATGATTTAGTCGTATTTATTTTTGTGAAATATATTCCGGAGGATAAAGCTGCTAACTCTTCTAATATCCATTGTCTCTCCGAAACAATGGATGTAATGCAAAGATATTCAATGTCATTCTTATTCATAGTTTCTATGTGATATCCATTTCTGCGGATATCTCTGAAACTTAACAAATTTCTGTAGGATTTAGGAGAAAATAATGCATCATCTATTTTAAATTTTGTTCTCCTTGGCATTGAAAAATTGACTTTGCTGGAGCCCATGATAATTTTTGCATTACCAGATATAGTATTCACGCTTCCAGCGGAATCTTTTATTTTAAGGGAGGAAAAATACTTTTTATCCTTAATTATTGTGTGTGTTATAACACTGTCTGCCAGACATATATCTCCATCTCCGATATAAAAAATTGACATTTTCTAAATTTAAAAATATTTATAAAAGATGCATTAATATGACAAAAACAAAAAAAATTATATTATAATAAAACTATCTTACAACAAACATATAAACAAAGCACTATTAAACATTGGGTTTTTAGTTTTCTTTTTCTTCTGTAGGAAGATTAACAAACATAACTATTTATCATGTCATAGTTTCTTCTTCAAGAAGATCTTAGTCTTTTTATTTCTCATTGATGACTTCAGGATCAACTACAAAATCAGCAATATCGAGAGAGGTATCATCATTTAAGCCATCGAAAGAAGGTCCGGAGTCGCCATGAGTGAAGTTGGTTTCATTTACTCTTTTTTTAGCCTTTTGTGATTCTTGATACAGATCGGCCAAATGTTTAGTCGTACGACAGGTACGGGACCAGTGTCCTTTCACGCCGCATCTGTAGCAAGCATTTTCATGCTGCTTATTTGTCACACGACCAACTTCGTTCTCTTTGAACCTTTTATTATTTCTTTCAGCATTGAAATCATTAGGACGGAACTTTTTTTCTTGTCCGCGTCCACGTCCACGTCCATATCCTCCTCGTACACGGTCACGATCATAACCTCGACCGCGTCTTCGTCCATAATTATAATAGGATGATGCAACATTCGCTTCTGCGAATGAAGCTGATCCAGTAGGACGAGTTTGATGGTTTAACATTACAAGTTCATTATTTTGTTCAGCAACCAATAGAACTTGCATAAATTTTGAATACTTATGGTATCCATTCATCCGGTATTGTTGCTGCAGGATTACGTTTCCAGGATGAAAAGTTTGGAGAGTTTTTTCGATCATATCATAATCGCTTATCTTCTCCCCATATAGAATTATCCTGGAAGTAATTCCAAACAAAACGGAATTATATTCACTAACACTTTTATAATTTTGAAACCGGAGATTCAACCACTCATGTTTAGCTTTCGGTAAGATCACATATTTCTGGTGATCGAACCTATCTTTGAGTGATTGCCAAAGATCTGCAGGATCTTCTTTTGTCATATATTCATCTTTTAAACCATCATGGATATGGTAGGTTAAAAATATCATAGCATTAGCCTTTTTCTCTTCTGGAGTAGGCTTTGATTTATCGATGGTATCAAGGAGCCCTCTCCCTTTTAAATGCATTTTTACTGCAACTGCCCACCTCATATAATTATTTCCAGATATATCAAGGGCAGCAATCTTGAGTTTTGCTAAATTTGACATGATAACTGTATAACAATTTATTAAGCATAGATTTAATTGAAATTCAACTTAAAAATCAAATTTAAATGGCATGATAAAATTTTAAAATTTGTAAGCATAATAAAAACATAAATTAAATAACAAATAATTTATGATAATAAATAAAAATTAAAAGAACAATAATTTAAAGCGTATGATTATTCTTCTGGAAAAATTCATTATGTCTTCAGGATATAGAGTTATTCTGAAACTTTCATGTATGTCTTCTAGATATAGAGTTCTTCTAGAACTTTTATGTATGTCTTCTGGACATAGAGTTCTTCTGGAACTTTTTCAATAAATATCTTCTGGATATTTAGTTATAGATTAGGCTTTGATCTAAGGTGACATAGTCTATCATATGATTATAAGCCGTTTGAGGTGGCAGAACCTACCATATGATCTGAGGTAACATAGTCTACTATATGATCATCATAATCGTAAAAAGACATAGCCTCCAATAATGATCGGTTCGAAGAAGGCAGCGCCTATCATCCCGAAATAACATATAAACGGAGAAGGCATAGTCTATTTTTCCGTTAGCAGAAAATAAATTAAACATAAATTAAAACATAAATTAAACCTCACTTTTTCGGTATTAGAGCGAGTCGTGCTGATAATGTGTTGTAAAACTTTTAATATATATATATATATATATAGTATGTGAGATATATTATATACATGTATATATGATGTATTTGTATATAGTGGAAGGGACGTAGAAAGGTGGACGTTTTATTGCTTTATTCACTTCATACATATTTACATCTTCAAACTTTATTTATAGCCACATTACGTCAGTTGGTTTTACCGATTTAATGACAAAAATATTATAATATTAATTTGTTTTAGAAATGGATAATCATATTTTCGTAACAGCTTTGATATTTTGAAATAATCTGACGATAATCGCTCAATCATATATATATATTACATCCAACTTTACAATTTTTTAGAATTGAGAAAATATGATTTTTTTTTGTTCGTTTTCAAAGTAACTATCATCTTGGTGGATTTAGATATCCGAATAATGTTAAAATATTTGATCCTTGTATATCCTCAATATTTTGTCGGTCCATGTTAATATATTGATTTCTATTGGTTATCAAAAGTTTGAAAATCTAATAAAATGATTTACTTATTAAATAATTATTCTATTTAGACATGAAAAATATTTGCTAAAATATCTTTATACTAGTTCAGTCAGCATACTTAACTAGTCTCCCCTATCAAGTGCAACCACTAAATTACATGGTGCGATCCAACATTTTTTTTAATCAATACCAAACAAGATCCAAAAGAAAAATAAAAAGACTTGACTGACATATCATAACTCCTTAAATCTATATTTTTTTAACTCCTTACATATTTGGAAAAACTACTGAAACTTGAGGATCCAACAAACTTGATTGACATATCATAACTCCTTAAATCTAGAATTCTTGAAGTTGCCATTAACAAAAGCAAGAGGTAGGCAAACCCACAAAACTAAAAATTTTGATTTTATCTATAACTTTCCAAAAATATCTATTCTTTTCAGTTTTGTTTTGTTTTGTTTTCTTTTATTTTCGCAATTTTGTTTTAAGAAGAATGTTAAATTTCTGTTTCATTCCTATTTTTGTAAAAATGCGTTCTAATTCTCATTTGTCCACCTCTAAACAAGTGTGTACATTATATATGTTAATTGTTCGGAATTCAAAAAAAAAAAAAATGTTTCAGAAAAACATAAAATATTACAAACTCAAGTTAAACCAGCTATCCTAAATTCTGAAACAGAATCAAAATCTAACCGGGTTTGGTTCAAACTCATTATTGTTACTTGCTACTTGCTAGTAATTTATTAAGATGATGGCCCTCGCATATTAATTTTTAATTTAACAAAATATTTAAAATATATTTAGTTAACATATTTTATTGACTTAGTTGTTTAAATATAAAATAAATATGAATATAACATATGTTTAACGATTTTTCATGTGTCAAATTTTTATGGTTTTAAAAAAGATTTTAAAGATTCATAGCTTGGACGGTTGGACTATTTAGTTTTAGAGTTATTGTCAAGAATTTTTGGTTTGTATTTTATATCAATCAATATATATTTAAAACTAGTTAAAAAATTAATAAGTTCACTTATTTTAATGATATCTTCGTTTTAATTGTTATTCATTCATTTTAAGATTTTTTAAAAGAAGTCGGAGATAGGTTTTGTGAACATTTTATTTACATAAAAATATAGGACTTGTTTGGTTACATAGATAGTATAATATAATTCTTCAATCTTTAGAGTCATATTTGGTAATACAGTCAAAAGTCTATAATATTTTATTAATTTATAGAATTGCTAATTTGGGTCAAAATATCAATTTGAAACCGAAAAAATATTAATTTTTTATCGATTTATTAATTTATCGAGTATTAATTAATTTATAGAAGTATCATTGTAGTGGTAGTAGAATTAATTATTAAGACATTGTCACTTTTAATGAAATTTTGTTTCTCATTCCAACGACATTTGATGTAATATTTAAGATTTTATAGGTTATGTATATAAATATAATTCTACAATAATATTAGTATGATTGACATCTAAAGCAGATTTTGGGATTTTTTGGATTTATTTTTGTATTTTTTGGATTTCATGTCTTGCTTTCACTAGATATTTCGGATATTATCGGATTTTTCTGGATATGTTCGGGTTATTTCGGATGAAAAAAACATGTCCCCGGATTCGGAAATTTTAAAACCCGAATTCAAAACCCAATCAGAAATGGTTATGAACCGAAACCGATCCGAAACCGTTTAACCATACAACTTCCATATTTTAGTATTTTCGGTTTGGTTTGCTTTGAAGTTACAGACACTACTGTAAATTAAGTAAGGAAAACAACCTATTCCAAATGAATGGAAGTCGTGAGAATTACAGAGAATAATGAAAGAAGACAACACAACCATTGAGGAAGATTCAAAGCAATGGGCAGATTATATGAATGGATAACCAAACTATCAGATAATCAAACAATAAAAAGAAAAGTTCTTATTAATGATACTACGTCACCAAAACCACAAACAAAGGTTGGTCACAATACCGATTTTAAACTTTATCCCAATCATTATGTGCTTAATGCAAAAGGCCAAAAACGCCTTTGATTTCTTCTCTTTTTGAAGAAGAAAAGAGTTTGTCTCCAACAAAAGGACTACAATTATTCTTTCTTAAACAAAGATTCAGAAGAGAAGCTTGGTTTAGAGAACAACGCTGTCAACCAAGGCTTCAGTAATCTTCTTCTCCAGTTCCTTTTGCTCGATCCACAATGAACTCTGCTCACGCAATAGCTTCTCTTTCTCTTTAATCTTATCTTCCCTTTTTTTACCCATCATCCTCCAGATCTCCAGCTTTTCCGCTCTTTCTTTTATCTACAATTTTCAAACACAAAAACCAGTCTATGAATCAAGCAAAACGTGAATCGGTCTTACAACTTGAAAGAAAAGCACTGTGACCAATAATGCTCCGAGGTTGAGACCAAGAGATATGAGGAACTCAAACAAGAATTAGAAACCTGGAAGCAGTACAGTTCTCAATTAATTTGCAGACACTAGGACATGAAAACAATTTATGAATCAGTGAATACTAAAACATGAAATCACTTTAAGAGTGAGTGTACAGTGTTTCTTCCACTACAGCTCACACAGATGGAACTCCTAGCTAATAAGTTGTACTGTCCTACCCTTACTGCCACTCCACAGAACCATACATGAGATTTTCACCTCATACAGCTCCTCCTTCAATTCTTTCATAGTCATTGGGTCCATTGAAAGTATCAAGATCCATCTTATGTTTGATTAACACATAAGACGCCAAAGGTGTAACTAGAATAACAATAAATGTAGCGATACCATGATGGTTACAGGATTCATCAAAATCTCCACTTGAGGTTAAGCAACGATAATTTACTCCTTAACTATAAAACCCCATCAGCTCTTATTTAAAGTTTACTCCTCAACTAGTCAATCACAAAGTATAAATCTTCTATTGGATACTACACCGCGAAGCATAACTAGGAAAAATTCCCAAAACTTTCAAGAGGAAAACAACACTATGATTCTCAACATGCCAGGTGAACTTTATCCAGAAAAAAACCCATTTACTCAAGAATCATCTCACAAAAAAAAAACATCTTCTTGATTAAACATTCATCAATAAGAATCAAGAACAGAGAAAAGTGAAAGTACCAGCATTTTCCTGAACTCTTCATCAGCAATCTTGCGTTCCTCAGCTCTAACCTTAGCAGCCTCAGCTTTCAACCGTCGCCTCTCCTCATTAGCAGTTCGTTCAGCCAACAATCTAGCCTCATCCTTACGTTGCTTCTCAACCCTAAGCATCTCAATTTCATGAATGTACTCTTTACGATACACTTTAACTTTTTTTGCATAATCTCTCCTAAGCAGTGCAAGCTTTCTCTCTGCATCTTTAGGATCATTCGGAGCTTCCCAGCTACCAATATAGCTTTCTGGTTCAAGAAAATTGTGTGTCTCCTGATGGAATCTATGGTGAGTGGCTTCTGCACAGAATGACTTGAAAGTTTGTTTGGTAAGAGAAGAGTTGAGAGAGCCAATGAAGGATGTCTTGTTCTCGGTTTGTCTCACGAGACGGCTTAGTTTATTGCAGAACGCCATTTTTACTGAATCTGCTTCTACACAAGAAGGAAAAAAATTGAAAACTTTATCTACAGATACAGATTCAAACACAAAGGGCACATCCGAAATTAGTGTGACTACGGTCACAGCACAAATTAGATCACCAAAAGTTCCGGTTAAATTCCTGATTTGATTCTTGAAATTTCTAGGATATAAGGGGAATAGTTAGGGTTTATCAATAGCAGAAGAGTTTACGAAATGCGAAAACGAAATTGGTTGAAGAGGAGAAATGGAAGAAGCTTACCTGGGAGGAATGAGTCGACAGTGATTAGCGAGTTTGAGTTTGATTGATTAGAGAACCGTGCGGTGAGAGCTCAGGAAGAAGAAGAACGGCGGTTGTGATAGGAAACTCGGTTACTTATCCGGTTTAATCGATTTCGGTTCAGTTATCCGGTTTAATTACTCATTTTGTTCATTTGTTTTCACCACTAAAACTGTACTTGATACGTAGAACTTTTAGGCTTGTAGCCCATTTTCTAAAAATGTATATCTCTTATTCTCTTTCACAATTAATCATCATTTTCTTCCTTCATTGAATGTTTGGTAGTTTCTTTGAGTGGTTTTTGGTTTTTGATATTTAGTTTTTGGTTTTTGGTTTTTGGTTTTTAGTTTTTGGTTTTTAATTTTTGGTGTAGGTTTTAGTTTTTCAAAATCTTGAATGGTAACTTGATTAGTTTTTGGTTTTTATATATATTTTTTTTACTTTTTTATGTTTCCTCTAGTTTTTTGTTTGTTTTGGATATATGTGTTTGAAAATTATTAAAATACTGATGTTAAATTTTAGTAATCAAATAAAAATTTCAACAATATTACTAGTCATATGGGCTGAATCAAAGTCAACATCTCATAGATTTGATAACCTAATGAAATTATGTAATAAATGGTATTTAGATAATTAGATTTATTGATTAATAAAAATAACCATATTTTAAAATTTGAAAAAATAAAATATGAATAGTAAAGAAAAACAATCCATCCTAAAACAAATTTGAAGGCTTTTTTATCAAAAATAAATAAAATTGAAGGCTAAAAGAAGAAAAAACATAACGTATATTTTATTCTGAATATATGAATATTATATATTTTTGGCAATGAATATGTAATACATTTTCATAAAAAATGTCTTAGACTAAATGATCAATAAATATTTCTTCATAAATAAAACCAAAAAAAAAAATTCTAAATTTATGAATTTAAATCATTAGCAAACTAATAAACTATGCAATTTTGAGTATCTAAAATTACAAAATAAATATTCAAATCGAGGAAAGTGCAAAAGTATAAAGATCTATCTGGATTCTGGTTCTTCCTTGTCACTCAAGACCATCGACATGAGCTTTTTTAAAAACAAAGAAAAAATTATCCATTTTGGCGGGGTTTCATACTATGTGTTAACGAAACACAGGTCGTCGTTTAGCTTGAAATTCAGAGCATGCAATCTCCAATTGCGACGTGGCTTTCACTTACACAGCGGGCGATACGTTCTAAGTCGAATTAAGCGTTACAATCCCAGTGGTGGCGTTGAAGAAACTCGCCCACGGTTTTTCTTATCTGTTCCGCCAAGTGTCGATCTTCGTTCGCCACTTCTCATTAAGTTACAGTGGCCCTAAAGATGGATCCTTTCTTCGATCCCGTATACATAAACTGGAGTGGTTTCTACTACAAAGTCCTCTCCTTTTTGTTTTGCCTTCTAAGTGTTTGTGTTTTTGCCTCTGAGAACAAATCATGCCGACTGGTAGGTATGAGACAATGCGTGAATGGGTTCATGATGCTATCTCTGCTCAACGCAATGAGCTTCTCTCTCTTTTCTCAAGGTCTCCTTAACCCTCTCTGAGGCTTGCTTTGATATGCATGTGTTGTGATTTGGTTTCAAGAGTAATGGTTTGGTTGTTTATCTTTAGATATGTAGCTCAGGGAAAAGGGATATTGCAGTCCCACGAGCTGATTGATGAGTTCCTTAAGACTGTGAAAGTAGATGGAACAACTGAAGATCTTAACACTAGTCCATTCATGAAAGTTCTGCAATCTGCAGAGGTGAAAATATTGCTTTGAATTATCATGACTCTGTTATGTTCATATATCTTGATGTTGTAATCCACTAATTTTTTTGTCTTTTCGCACTCAGGAAGCCATAGTTTTGCCTCCATTTGTTGCCATGGCTATTCGTCCCAGACCTGGTGTTAGGGAATATGTCCGTGTGAATGTGTATGAGCTGAGCGTAGATCATTTAACAGTTTCTGAATATCTTCGGTTTAAGGAAGAGCTCGTTAATGGGCAGTAAGTAAATCCTCTTTGCATGTATTAATGTATTCATACTTTTCTGCTTGGATTCTTAAAGTCTCAACCTTTTTCGTCAGTGCCAACGGAGATTATCTTCTTGAGCTTGATTTTGAACCCTTCAACGCAACATTTCCTCGCCCAACTCGGTCATCGTCCATTGGGAATGGGGTTCAGTTCCTCAATCGTCATCTCTCCTCAATTATGTTCCGGAACAAAGAAAGCATGGAGCCTTTGCTTGAGTTTCTCCGCACTCACAAACATGACGGCCGTGTTAGTATTTTTCTACACTTGAATGCAGTTTATGTTATAAGCAATGCGTAATTACTATAGCACACTGACTCAATACTATGTATAATGCAGGCCATGATGTTGAATGATCGAATTCAGAATATCCCCACACTTCAGGGAGCTTTGGCAAGGGCAGAGGAGTTTCTTTCTAAACTTCCCCTGTCTACACCATACTCTGATTTCGAATTTGAGTAAGATCTTTCGGCATTAGCTATATATCCATTTTTCGTGTTAGTTACCTAACAAATTATGTTGCCCTTTCCCGACGATGAACTTTGGTGAAGACTACAAGGGATGGGATTTGAAAAGGGTTGGGGTAACACAGCACAGAAGGTTTCAGAAATGGTGCATCTCCTTCTGGACATACTCCAGGCACCTGATCCTTCTGTCTTGGAGACGTTTCTTGGAAGGATTCCTATGGTGTTCAATGTTGTGATTTTGTCTCCGCATGGTTACTTTGGCCAAGCCAATGTCTTGGGTCTGCCTGATACTGGTGGACAGGTAGATTGAGTTAGAATCTTGCATATCTTAGAACTTGGTGCTCCTCTGTTGATTCGACTTAGATAGTTATATTCTACCGTTGGAATTTGCAGGTTGTGTACATTCTTGATCAAGTACGTGCTTTAGAAAACGAGATGCTCCTTAGGATACAGAAGCAAGGACTGGATGTTATTCCAAAGATTCTCATTGTATATTTGCTTGCTGACTATCTGCTTCATTCTTCTTCATTTAAAAATTTATGATTCAAGTTCCAACTTAATTTTATGTTTCCATGCGGGCTTATATACAATAGGTAACAAGGTTGATACCCGAAGCAAAAGGAACAACATGCAACCAGAGGCTAGAGAAAGTTAGTGGTACAGAACACGCACATATTCTGCGAATACCATTTAGGACTGAAAAGGGGATTCTTCGCAAGTGGATCTCGAGGTTTGATGTCTGGCCATACCTGGAGACTTTCGCAGAGGTTAGCATTTACTAGTAGCCAGATTCATTTAGATAGGGTTAGCTTAAAGTTAGGGTGAACTAAAGAATATACTTGTACGTATGATATAGGACAATCCATTTCAGCTGTCTACGCATGCCCCTTTTCTTTTACGTATATTGGCTAACACTTGACTTCTATGCGACTAGGATGCATCAAACGAAATTTCTGCAGAGTTGCAAGGTGTACCGAATCTCTTCATTGGCAACTACAGTGATGGAAATCTAGTTGCTTCTTTGTTGGCTAGTAAGCTAGGCGTCATACAGGTTGATGGGTTTTATGCTAACATTTCTCTGTAACATTAAATTTAGTTTCGTTCATATAAGACTTTGTAAACTTTTGTTCTGATCTCTCCTTTACCATCTGAGATGCAGTGTAATATTGCTCATGCTTTAGAGAAAACCAAGTACCCCGAATCTGACATATACTGGAGAAATCATGAAGATAAGTATCATTTTTCAAGTCAGTTCACTGCAGATCTAATTGCCATGAATAATGCTGATTTCATCATTACTAGCACCTATCAAGAGATCGCGGGAAGGTAAAATTGTCATCTGATATTCAACTGCATGCTGTTGCCTCTAGAATTTGTGTTTGATGCAACCAGAAACTGTTTTGTTTTTGTCACAGCAAGAACAATGTTGGGCAATACGAGAGCCACACAGCTTTCACTCTTCCTGGTCTTTACCGAGTTGTTCATGGAATCGATGTCTTTGATTCCAAATTTAATATAGTCTCTCCAGGAGCTGATATGACCATATATTTTCCATATTCTGACAAGGAAAGAAGACTCACTGCCCTTCATGAGTCAATTGAAGAACTCCTCTTTAGTGCCGAACAGACTGATGAGCATGTGTAAGTCCTCTTACAACAATTCTGATTTAGCAAACATAACACAAAATCTCAGACAACCACATAATATTTGGAAATATTTGGATTGGTTTGCATGTCTCAATGTTCTTGTGTTGATACAGTGGTTTACTGAGCGATCAGTCGAAGCCGATCATCTTCTCGATGGCAAGACTTGACAGGGTGAAAAACTTGACTGGGCTAGTTGAGTGCTATGGCAAGAATAGCAAGCTGAGAGAGCTTGCAAATCTTGTTGTAGTCGGTGGCTACATCGACGTGAGTCAGTCCAGAGACAGAGAAGAAATGGCTGAGATACAAAAGTTGCACGGCTTGATCGAGCAGTATGATTTACATGGTCAGTTCAGGTGGATAGCTGCTCAAATGAACCGTGCTCGAAATGGTGAGCTTTACCGTTATATTGCAGACACAAAAGGTGTTTTTGTTCAGGTAACATGTAGTAAATTTCCTTGTATTTGGAATTTTTTGTTAGGTTAACAAACCATCTAATCTCTCTCTTTTTCCACCACAGCCTGCTTTCTATGAAGCATTTGGCCTCACAGTTGTGGAATCAATGACTTGTGCGCTCCCAACGTTTGCTACCTGTCATGGTGGACCCGCAGAGATTATCGAGAATGGAGTTTCGGGGTTCCACATCGACCCATATCATCCAGACCAGGTTGCAGATACTCTGGTCAGCTTCTTTGAGACCTGCAATACCAATCCAAGTCATTGGGAAAAGGTCTCTGAAGGAGGGCTGAAGCGAATCTATGAAAGGTTTGCCTTATTCTTTGACAAAGCTCAAAAAAGAACCCTAATTTCCTCACCAAGATGAGGACTTAATAAGGGTTTGTACGTGAATAGGTTCACATGGAAGAAGTACTCAGAGAGGCTGTTGACATTAGCTGGAGTCTATTCATTCTGGAAACATGTGTCTAAGCTCGAAAGGAGAGAAACACGACGTTACCTAGAGATGTTTTACTCTCTTAAGTTCCGTGATTTGGTCAGTGTAACTCACTTTTTTTCTTCTTCTCCTCTTCTTTCGATTTCTTCGCTTACTTTACTTACATTATCATTTTATCGGTTTTCAGGCTAATTCAATCCCGCTGGCAACAGATGAGGCTTGAGCAAGCCATGGTTCGATTCTATTTGCTGCACAGTCTCTGTTGAGCTTTTGTTTGTGTTATCTTGAATAAAGCTGTTGTCGGCTTTTGTTTCCTTGAGTGGTTTAGTTTTGGACTTATTTGTGTTAATGCTGTTTTGGTTGTTTTCTTCATATCAATAACAATAATCGTCTAGTTGGTATTCTAAAATCTAACAATATTTACTATATTTAGAGGTGAAGACACAAAGATGATATAATGGTGCACAAACTGAAACCCTAACTTGTTGAGAAAACAAACATCCTAAAGACAGAAAATATGACATGATGTCTTAATTCATAGCCTCATGTTCTAACCTAAACCCCAATAATAGCACTTTGCTTCTTCATTATATTAACTCTACTCTTCTATCTCCTTCCTTGTAACCAAAACAGAGTCCAGAAGAGGCTCTAAGCCACAACTATTACAAGCTAAGTTTTGGTTCTCTTGAAATTGTGAATCCAAGAAACAAAAAATGGGTTTTGATAATGAAAACAAAAAGAAGAAATACATCATTGCTGGGGTTATCACAGCCTTGCTAGTTGTCATGGTTGTTGCAGTCGCCATCATAACATCAAAACATGGCAGCGGTTCAAAGATAATCGCCGATGTACAGATTAAAACAACATCCAAGGCAGTTCAAGCAGTTTGTGCACCTACTGATTTCAAAGAGACATGTGTTAAAAGTCTCATGAATGCTTCTCCTAACTCAACTCAACCTCTTGACCTCGTTAAGCTTGGCTTCGATATCACCATTCGCTCAATCAAAGATAGTATCAAGAAAGCTTCCAAGGAGTTAAAAGCCAAGGCAGACAAAGACAAGGAGACCAAAGGAGCTTTGGAGTTATGTGAGAAACTCATGAATGATGCTACTGATGATTTAAAGAAGTGTTTTGATAACTTTGATGGGTTTGCAATTACTCAGCTTGAGGATTTCGTTGAAGATCTTCGTGTTTGGCTTAGTGGCTCCATTGCATATCAACAAACATGCATGGATACTTTTGAGGAAATTAAGTCGAATCTTTCACAAGACATGCATAAAATCTTTAAAACATCTAAAGAACTTACTAGTAATGGTCTTGCCATGATTACTAACATCTCAAGCCTTCTTGGAAAGTTCAATATCACAGGTAATATCTTGAAATACATGTCTAGGTCTTATCCAAGCACACTATAAAACAAACGATGTTTTACATTTTGGGTGATATATAGGATTAACCGGAGATCTTGGAAGCTACGCAAGAAAGCTTTTGGCGACTGAGGACGGCATGCCAAGTTGGGTGAGACCAGACACGCGACGGCTCATAGCAACGAAAGGAGGTGTGAAAGCTAATCTGGTGGTGGCTAAAGACGGAAGTGGTCAATACAAGAGTATCAACGAGGCCTTGAACGCTGTGCCTAAAGCCAACAAAAAGCCATTTGTTATCTACATCAAGAAAGGTGTGTATAATGAGAAAGTTGACGTCCCCAAGAAGATGAGTCACGTCACTTTCATAGGTGATGGACCAACCAAAACTAAGATCACCGGTAGCCTTAACTTTGCTATCGGCAAGGTCAAGACGTATCAGACTGCTACTGTCGGTGAGTCCAATTCTACTTCTAAATCCTAAATTGCCACACACATGTTTCATAATTTTAATACAAGTATATATACACTAAATTACTCTTAACCAAATTAACAAAAATAATTACAAGAAAAATTTATTATGCAAAATCAAGTGGATGAAAATGTGCGAGGTATTTTTCTATGTTTTAAGTTTTTTCATAACAATTTTTTTAAATATGTTAATTTTCAATATGATACACTACTTTTTAACACGATATGCAATTTATACACTTCTTAACATGTTATTTTAACTTGCTATTTTCAATATGATTGCTATTTCTAGCTTACTAGGTTCTCTAATTGTAAAATTCATCCCTGAAAAATTGAATACTTTAATTACGAATTTGCCACAGTTTTTTTGTTTTGTTTTTTGGCTGATATGATTAACCAATTTAACATGCATGCATACTAATTGTTACAGCCATCAACGGTGATAATTTCACGGCAAAGAACATCGGATTTGAGAACACAGCCGGTCCCGAAGGACATCAAGCCGTGGCTCTAAGAATCTCAGCCGACTATGCAGTTTTCTACAACTGCCAAATCGATGGTTACCAAGACACACTCTACGTCCATTCTCACCGTCAATTCTTCCGTGACTGCACAATCTCCGGCACCGTTGACTTCATCTTCGGCGATGCAAAAGCAGTCTTCCAAAACTGTAACATTGTGGTGAGAAAACCAATGGGACGTCAATCTTGCATGATAACTGCACAAGGCAGGACAGACGAGCGTGAATCCACCGGAATAGTTCTCCATAACTGCCGCATCACCGGAGAACCGGCGTATATACCGGTGAAATCTGGTAACAAAACATATCTTGGAAGGCCATGGAAGGAGTTTTCAAGAACCATTATAATGAAAACGACTATTGATGATGTTATTGATCCAGCGGGATGGACTCCTTGGAATGGTGATTTTGCACTTAAGACGCTTTATTATTCTGAGTATGAGAATAATGGGCCTGGATCAAGTCAAGCCCAACGTGTTAAGTGGGCTGGAATTAAGAAACTCTCACCTAAGCAAGCTCTTCGATTCACTCCAGCTAGGTTTCTACGTGGTAACACGTGGATTCCACAAAATCGTGTGCCTTATACGGCGAATTTGTAGTTGAATTTTTTTCTCTTCCACTATCCATATGTGTACTTTTTATTTAAAAAGTAAATTAAACGGTGAACATTTTCTAACTTATCAAGTACTTAACGTTGGATATATACCATTTTCGTGTATACAAATTATCTATATTATTATTTGAGCAATGTTGATGTGGCATATTACACAAAATATTATTATTTTTAGTGGTTTAAATAAATATAATAATCACAAAATTAATATAATTAAAATAAAAAATCGTAAATAATTATTAGTTTTCAAAAATTTAAAAATTAAACTCACTTTCTCTTTTTCTTATTAATTATGGACGAAAATTAAAATTAAAAGTTTTAAAATTTTTAATCAATCAAAATTGAAAAACTAAGATTTCATATCTAACTATACCATATTATTTATTTAAAATTATTATATTTGAAAGATTTGTTAAGATTTAAAATTATGATTCTTCTATCATCTTTGTTTAATCTTATTTTCAAATTATTTTGAATGATCATATAATACATATAGTTAATAAAAATGTAGATTTTTTTTTCTGCATATGTTATAAATCAAAATTTTGAAAACGGAGATATATCAGTTTTAATGTCAAAAATATTAATATAGTTTTTTTAAAAAATTAATCAAGGAGTATTTGGATTTGGTTTCGACGGATCAAATATTTTGTCATCCAGATTTGAATAAGGATCTAGATCTTTAAATGTTTTAATTTTTACAAGATGATACAAAACAGATCAGAGCAAATAAAGACGGGTCATGACGAATCTCATATCAAATTTCTAATCATTAATAATAATTGATATTGGACTAAATCAAAGTGTTATAGATTTTTTGAATAATGTGAAAATATATACATAAAACCACTTAACATTTATAACTAAATTATAATATAATTTAATTTATCAAATAAATTTGTCAACAAGCATAACACCGCAAGTATGTAACTAAGATAAATAAGATGTTAAAACATAAAATAAATATAATCTAAAATATTAATAATAATCTATAACTATATAAACTAATAAAGTATAAAGCAGATATTTTTTTCACGCTATGTCTAGTAAGTACTTAATTAATGTACGCATCCTCTTTATTAAGAACATGATCGTTTGTTAGATATTAACAGCAAAACTTGTTCGGTCATAGATATTAGATAATTCACTGACCATTGCACAATAGCTTTGAACATTAAGTTTGTTAGGTTACAATTGCATTAATAGTATTTTGTTAGTTTGAATGTCTATGGCATTGGCATAATAGCATAGATAAAAGGTATTTTGGACTTTAAATTTTAGAAACGATTATGAGGCTTAGAAAAAATAAACAAAAGAATTTGAAAAATGTAAACGAAACCGATATTTAGAAGTAGATTTTTCAAGTCTAAGTACTTCTTAAATTCTGTATAAGATTAAAAATGGTAGGGAAATGTAATCTTAGCTTAATTTATTTTAACATATGGTGTACAATAATCTAAATCGATATAATTATGTTTTTTTTTTTATAAACCGTGGGAGTTCTAGATCTTCGGCCTTTAATCTACCTAGTTTCCGGAGTTAGCCTTTAGATATTCCGATTTAAAGAATAACTCTCCGTATCAAGGAAGAATTGAATCCGGGACACAAGAGAACCAACCCCTTGTACTACCACTATGTAATTATGTTACTTCATAATATAAATAAAACCACCTACTATAAATATATGAAAATTAGTTACCTAAAAAAATATCTTTGTAAAGAACCACTCGTCTAGCTAGTGTAGCTTGTATTAAAGAAGCACTCGTTTCGTAAAGTCTTGGTAAAAAAAAGTCATATGGTTTTTGTGATAATGTGATATAGTTATCTTTCCTTAAAGTCTTAAATACATAAGCATAGTAAGTGTGAGAGAATAACGAAAGGGAAGGGCCCATGATAATTCCTTGGTACTATTAAATGTTCAATGGATCTTCCACTTTACCTTGAGATACTCAAAATAAATAGTACTATTACTTTCTGTTTTCAGGTGGGCCATCTTAACATAAACAATAAAAAAGACTTCAAAATTACGAAAATGTTAAAACCATATCCATGTGATCGGTTTCAGAATACAAATTCTAGTATATTTATTTATACATTGTGTCCAATATTAAATATATATATATAGTTTGAAAGTTATTTGGGATATGGACTAACCGAAATAAAAGGTGGAAAGAGACAAGAGAGTGAAGAAGCATTGAATCAATCAAACACACACTTTTCTCTTGGAACACTAAAAACTAATGTCTCATAACAAATCTCCAATTTTCCCAATGCTCCAATCTCAACACTTCAACGACTATGGCTTTGATCCCGAGATCCACTACTTTCAGGTTAGTTTCTTCTTCTTCTTCTTCTTCCACATTGTTCCTAGGGTTTCGATGTAGAGCTAGCTAGATTCTCTTCATCCATGTTTTTTCTCTAAGGTTTTGGAAGAAGCAAAGAAACACAAGTCCTCCATTGATACATTTCAGTTCAAGCTTCAGAAACCAATATCAAAAGACGACTTAATTCGAACCACTCTCAAGAAGAAGACTAAGAAGAAGCGTTGGTTCAGGTTAAAGAACGCTTTGTTCTTCTTCAAGTGGAGGAAATGGTCAA
>CM051385.1:11264237-11314237 GCA_028015245.1 Cardamine occulta
ACTACGGCGTAGGAAGATGCATCGGCGACGGAGAAATAGAATTTGACGATCAAAGCGACGTTCATATCGCTAGAGCTAGGAATTTTCGTGCCGGTTCAATGTCGGGTCCGGTTTACGTGACGGAGAGCTGGAGTGGTTCGAGTACGCCGTACCGAAGAACGACGTCGTCGGGGATTCAGTATATGAGTCTACGGGAGCTTAACATGGATCGGCAACAGAGGATTACTACCTCTTCTATGTCTGGCCCCGTTTACTTAGTCACGTGAGAATACATCAATTTGCAGAAAATTATTAAGTTTTTTTTTAGGATCAAAAAAGGGAAAAGAAATTAAGATTTGTTTGGGAGGGGTGTGGTTATAGTTTATTTACAAGAAAAGCTAAAGATTTTATTTTGGGCCCACTAGGCCCTATTAGTTTTTAGATGTGTTTGATGAGTCTATTTACGTAAGAGTGTGACTGACTCGACAGCTCGAGATGATCGAATATTGTCTTCAAATTTATATTATTATCTTCTTTATTTATTTTGTTAAAGATTGTTATTTATTGTTGTCTTCACGACTCCGTTGATACTTCTCATATGAGGTTGATTACTTTGATTCAGCTACTGTTGTGTTGTTCTTAAACTATTCTTTCATTGCAACTGTAGTTATTTCAGCATTTTCCAAATTTTCCAAAAAGAGCAAAAGGGAAACAATTTTTGATGATTATGAAATTCTTTGAATACTCTGTAGTTTCATTATATCCTCAACATTTTATTCTGTTATAGAGAGGGAATGTAAATGAGTTTAAAGGGAGAGTCGCAATTTTTGCTAAGTCATTGATGAAATAGGACAAGTAAAAAGATAAGCGCCAATCAATGCTCAATAGACATTATAGGTTACTGATACGAGTTATAGAGATTTAATAAAGATAAAGTTAAGAACAAATAGAAATGGATATATTGATATCAGGAAATCGTGTTACAATGAGAAAAAGTATTGGGATGTCTCTCACCTCCCCTTTTACAAATGATCTCATTCGATACCTCTATCACTATCCTTTTATTCTTCTTATACTAGATATTCCAAACATCCCATGTGCATCTTCTAACCGCCTGATACTCATGCGATTTCTCCTTCCTTTACTCTGGTTTATTTAACTATAGTCGAATTAAGTTACTGCTGCCTTGGATTGGTTTAGGCTCTGTTCCTTCTTTAGTATTGGTAGAGAATAGGTGGGTGGTTCACTTCATAGCTATCAATTTCCCCCTCCCCCATTAAGAACAACCTTGTCCTCAAGGTTGAAGTGAGGAAACAACTTCTTAATCTTGCTCTTCCACTCCCAAGAACACTCATAGTCCGACTGGTCTTTCCATTTGATTAACACTTCCTCTTGACTGATTTAGTATTGAACATGTAATCCATTACCTTCTCTGGTTCCATCAATGGAACCCCTTCTTTTGTGAGTTGTGTTGGAATGGACGCTTCTAGACTCTGTTTTCCCACAGCATTATTTAGTTGTGAAACATGGAAAGTAGGGTGAATCTTAACCTCTGATGGTAGTTTCAACTTATATGCCACATTTCCCACTCTGCTTTTCACTCATATGGGCCATAGAATCTTGCAGCCAACTTCTCATTCACTCTTTCGCCAAACTCTTTCTTCTATAAGGTCTTATTTTCAAATAGACCAAGTCCCCTTCCTGAAACTCAACCTCCTTGCAGTGTTCATCTGCTCCTAACTTCATTTGCTGCTGAGCTATGTGAACGTGGCTTTTAATTACTGCCAACATCTGATCCCTCTCCATTAACTAACCCTCCAGCTCTTCGTTAGAGATGGATCATGTCTCATACTTGACAAGCACCAGAGGATCCCTTCCATAGACTGCTCTAAAGGGAGTCATCTTAATAATTAAATGATAAGCTGTGTTATAGCTCAACTCTGCCCAAGATAGATACTGTGCCTATTTCTTTGGTTGATCCCCTGCTAGACACCTTAGGTAAGTTTCCAATCCTCTGTTGGTCACCTCTGTCTGTCCATCAAATTGAGGGTGATATGCAGTGCTAAAACACAGCTTAGTCCCAGCCAACTTGACTAATTCTCTCCAGAATGACTCATAAACATCTTGTCTAGGTCTGATACAATAGTCTTAGGAAATCCATGTAACTTTACTACTTCTTGCATAAACAACTCTGCCACACTTACTGCAGTGAATGGATCTTCAGTCCCAGAAAATGTGCACTCTTAGAGAGTCTGTCGACTATCACCAAGATTGAATTAATACCATTAGAATTTGGCAACCCCTCAATGAAATCCATTGATATATCTTCCTATAGCCGGAATGGGTAGAGGTTGTAGCAAACCCCTTGGAGCTAGTGTCGAATATTTCTGCCTCTGGCATGTAGTACAAGCAGCCACATACCTCCTGATGTCAGTAATCATGCCAGGCCAAAATAATACCTCAGCAATTTTTTTCTATGGTTTGAGTAACCTCCATGTCCTCCCATCTTTCCCTCATGGAATTTTTGCAAAATGATCTTAATCATCTTTGACCCTTTTGACACAAATAACTTCCCTTTCCTTAACAACCTTCCTTATAATAGAGTAGTCTTCATGTACTTTTATCTTTGTCCTTAGGTCATTGACAATCTGCTATAACTCATGGTCGTGATCCTTCAGTCCCAATTTCTTCCAACTAAATCACGGCTGGAACTGTTAGAGCAAATATTTCCACTTCTCCCCTCCTTGATAATGCGTCTGCCGCTTTATTCTTAAGCCCTGGTTTATACTGTATCTCAAAATCAAATCTCAGGAGCTTAGTCAACCATTTTTGATACTCCATGTCTATTTCTTGTTGCTCTAAAAAGTAGTATCTCCATTTTTGTATGGCAAATACAATTGCCATTAGTTCCCTTTCAAATACTGACTTCAACTTTTTTCTATCCGTTAATGTCTGGCTGAAGTAGGATATAAGCTTCTTGTCTTGCATGAGAACTGCCCCAGCCCCATGCCTGATACATCTGCCTCTACTATAAACATGACCTTAAAGTTAGGCAGAGCGAGAACATGTACTATGGACACTGCTTCTTTGAGCTTGGAGAAAGAGACTTCTTCACTCCATTGGAAGTTGTCATTCTTCAATAATTTTGTCAAGGCCTTGCTATGTCCCCACAACCCTTCACTCCATTGGAAGTTGTCAAGGCCTTACTCTGTCAAGGCCTTGCTTCTTTGAGCTTGGAGAAAGACACTTCTTCACTCTATTGGAAGTTGTCCTTCTTCAATAATTCTGTCAAGGCCTTGCTATGTCCCCACAACCCTTCACAAAATTTATGTAGTAGCCAGTTAGCCCCAAGAATCCTCTTTAACTCTTTGATATTGCGTGGTTGAGGCCAACATACCATTGCACTTACCTTGTGTGGATCTGCAGCTACCCCCTCTAATGTAATCACATGATCCAGGTATTCCACTTGTTTGCAACCAAAGTGACACTTCTTGCAGTTTGCAAATAGCTTATGCTGTTGTAAAACCTCCAAAACCTGCCGCAATTGATCCCCATGCTCCTTCTCATTGTGACTGTAGACTAGTATATCATCAAAGCACAAATTTCCGCAAAAAAGGTCTGGAGACTTCATTCATAAGACTGAAAAGTGGCAAGGGCATTTGTCAGCCCAAATGGCATTACCATGAATTCATAATGTCCATCATGTGTTTTAAAAGCCGTTTTCTCTACATCTTCTGCCTTCACTAGGATAGGTGGTATCCCGACCTTAAGTCCAACTTAGAAAACACCTTGGGTCCATGTAGCTCATCTAGGAGTTGATCAATCATAGGTATGGGATAGCTATCGGGTACCATTACCTTATTTAAAGCTCAGTAATCTACACAGAATCTCGAGCTGTCATCTTTCTTCTTCACCAGCAATACCGGACTCGAGAAAGGGTTGCTTCTGTCCCTTATAAGTCCAGCTGATATCATTGCCGTAATTTGTTTTTCTATTTCTGTTTTCTGTGCCTGGGGATAGCGAAAGGGTCTCACGCTAACTGGCTCTGCTCCGCTCTTCAGATTGATAGCGTGTTCTTTTCCATGTGATGGTGGAAGACCTAGTGGTTCCTTGAATATACCCTCGAACTGGGCTATTACTTCTTGCAATTCTGTTGGTATCAGCTTCTCATCTTCCCACTCTTCCTTATGTAGCCCACCAAACTCAATCATTACTCATTCTCTATTGTTCTTAAGAACCTTCCATAGAGCCTTCAGAGATATTAGTCTATTGCAAAGACTAGGGTCTCCTTGCAATGTCACTATCGCTCTTCCCTGGTTGAACCTCATCCTTTTCTCCTTCCAAATGTATTTCACATCTCCCAGTGTTTCCAGCCATTAAACTCCCAATATCACATCCGCGTTGCCTAGTTTCAACGGCAAGAAGCTAGTCAGAGTCGTGTAATTCTGCATCATTACGGCTATTCCTTTGCAGACCTCTGTTCCCTTCACTGCTATTTCTGTACCCATGATAACTCCATATGCCCGAGTCTTCTCTGGAATAAGCCCTAATTTGTCCACCATCTGATGAGAGATAAAATTGTGGGTTGCTCCACTATCTATCATCACTATCACATCCTCTTTCTGTATCGTCTCTCTCGTTTTCATGGTTTTGGGACACAAAATTCCCACCACTGAGTTGGAAGAGAGCTCCGAAAACTCTTTAACCTCTTGCAATTTTTCTTCTCTTTCGTTTTCCTCTTCTTCTTCGTAATCATATTCTGTACCATCTTCACTCATAATCAACAGGTGGAGTTCTTTGTATCTGCACTGATGACCGGAATGATAATGGCCGTCACACCGGAAACAGAGCCCCTTGGCCTTCCTATCTTTAATCTCTGCCTCTGTGAGTTTTTGAATAGGTGAACTGCTGCTCATCATCGATCGATTTTGGGGATTTAGGGATTTTTTCCCCTTGCCGAAACAAGGTCGTTTGCGGTGAGTAAAAAAAGCTCGATTTGTATAATGACACATTTGCCTCTGACTGGACCCCACTGAATCCACGCATCGTCACCCTTTCTCCTGAACGTCGTATTTTTTTTTCCTCCGCCGCCGTACTTGTTTTCCGATGACGTCGTTTCTTGTTCAGCCCAATCTTCCCCCATCCGAGCTGCGTTCATCATTTTCTTTAATGTTCTGGGCTCAAACATCTTCACCCCAGCTCTCGTCTTTGGTTTCAACCCATTCATAAAGGCCATTTCCAACACCGATTATGGTAGCTCCGGTGCGTTTGAAGCCAAAGCTATGAACTCCTTACAATACCTCACCACCATCTCTTCCTGCTGTAAAATCAGAAGCCTCTCCCCTTGAGACGAATCCTGTGTTGGCGAGAAATTTTCTAAGACGCAAGCTTTCATTTGTTCCGAGCTCGTGAAAGGGTTGCAATCCCTTTCCCACCGGTACCACATCAGTGCCTCATCATTGAAGTTCATCTTTACCGCCTGAAGTTTCTCTTCTTCGGAGAAATCATTCAACTCAAAGTACTGATCCACCCTTACTACCCACTTATCCACGTTCTCGCCATCGAAAAGAGGTAGCTCGAGTTTTCGGGACATCGGTATTCTTATTTCATCGGACCTCACGGTGATTGATGTGCCCTGGTCATTCATCATCGAGCCACTCGCCTTACTCTGCTCCGTCGAAGGCGTTTGCTCACAAGTGTTGATGGATTTTCCTGTGTCGGATCTCTGGCGATCTCCTTCTTCCGCGATCGCCTTCTCCCAACATTCATCTATTCGATAGATCTTCTGCATCATGTCTTCCATCATTTTTTTGAACGTTGTTATCTTACTACATCCCTCTCTCTTTCTCGCTGAAGGTTCTCCACCCTCTCATCCAAGGTTTCTATTTTCTTAGGCGGCATTTTCTCTAGATCTTACTCGCTCTGATACCAAATTGATACGAGTTAGAGAGATTTAATGAAGATAAAACTAAGAACAAATAGAAATGGATATATTGATATCAGGAAATTGTGTTACAATGAGAGAAAGTATTAGGATGTCTCTCACCTCCCCTTTTACAAATGATCACTTTCCTCTTATTCTATTTATGCTACTCCCAGATATCCCCAGATACTCACACGATTTCTCCTTCCTTTACTCTGGTTTATTTAACTATAGTTGAGTTACCTTTTCTTAAGTTACTGCTGCCTTGGATTGGTTTAGGCTCTGTTCTTTCTTTGGTATTGGTAGAGAATATAGATAGATGGTTTACTTCATAGCTATCAGTTGCTTGATTGACAAACATAATCAAGACCCAAGGGATATTATAAGATTTTACAAAACTGCTTAGGATAAAAAGGATCATAATAACTACAAATAAAAAGGAAATGGGAGATTTAAGGTTTGTTTTGAAGAGAGTTGTTGAGAAGAAGAGCTTCTTTGAGCTTACGACCGAGAGCAAACGCCAATGGTGGAGGAACTGCATTCCCAATCTGCCTATGCTTATGTATTATGTTCCCTGCAAACTCATAATTATCCGGAAACCCCTGCAGAGTTTTCATAAACAACCAATTTGTAAGAGCCCTATAACTGGTTCTAAAGGACTGCATAAGAACAGAAGAGTTTTGATTACCTGAGATCGGGCGCATTCTCGGACTGTGACAATTCTGTCTTGTTCAGGATGGAAGCACATTCCCACCTTACCCATGGGCTGAGGATCCGTGACAGAAGTTGGAAAGTTGCCTTGCCAATCCAATCTTCCATAGAGTCCCTTCCACTGGTTATGTCGCTTAGCTGTGTTTGGTAGACACCAAGGGATCAAATCTTCCAGCTGTCCATTTGATAACTTAACCTGTAATAGTGAAAACAAAGCATTTAACTTGATCTATTGTTTTAAAAACGAAATCCTTTTATTCATGTAGTTGGATGTATAAGACTGACCTTTTCTTCTGGGAGATTACGCCAATCAGCACCTGGCCTCTTAGGTATCTTCTTACATCGAATGAGGTTTAGTTCATTCATCCCTTTGCAGATATGATCAGTGAGAGCAATCATGCTTCCTCTTATCTCCTTTTGAAACCACGAGACTGGATCAGCTTGATACTGCATGACACAAAAAAATAATAATTCAGATGGGTTCAGGTTGTTGTGTTAACGTATATGTAATATATAAAATACTTTATCCTCATGTGTTATCATACTTCTTTGTTTGTCTTGGAATCTCCGTTTTCTACTGGTGGAAGATCGCCAATAGTGTCTTTCACAGTGATTGAGCGGAAAGGTGCACCAAGTGCGGTACTACGAACAGCAGAGTAACATAAACCTCGAGATAGTGAGATATTCAACTTCGGAACACCAAAGACATGCATCGGCTCAGGCCATTCTGGAAGAACTTCTTCTGGTGCAGCTGCCCAAATAAAAGCTCTTTTACGAGCCTGGGAAATTCCATATGCACCAGCCTCCAAGATTCCAAATCTCACCTGAAAAACATCATATTAAAAAGATGTTGGGTTCAATTTCACAAACTGTATTTTGGAAACCATTGCTCACATAGCATGCCAACTTCTTCTAAAGAGCAAGCATTACACTAATAACATTATGAATTTTACCTGGTAACCCATTTCGAGAAGGGAAGCCACAGTAAGTTGAAATGTCTGCCCTTTATTGAATGACACAAAGGTCCTCACATTCTCCAGAAGAAAATACCTTGGCCGGAAATAATCAGCAAAGGACAAGAATGCTAAGATCATTTCACATTGAACTTTACTCCATGAGCTTTCGTTGAACCTGTTCATGCCAGAAAATCCCTGCCAAATTGCACAGGTTAAGAGCTTTTCACTTATGAACCAAAAATTGTATACGAGCATAGCAACAATCTGAAATATATACCTGACATGGAGGGCCTCCGTTGATGAAATCCACTTGACCAGGCAGTGGCAGAGTACTCTTCTGGTCCTCATTAAGTTTAGCTGCAAGTTCATTTGCCTCCTTCGTAGAGATACACTCATCTTGATCTCCACATTTCTCCATTATAGCCCTGCAAGAAATAGCACTTGATCTTGATCACAAAACAAGAAATAGCCACATTGGAAGAGTAAATGTTTTTAACTTGTTGGCTAATTTACCTAAGAATCACATTGCAGTTGTCAACAAAAACTGTTGATTCAGGATGGTTTTGTCTAAATGCTTGCCCAGCTGGCTCTTCATACTCGATTGCCCATTTTGTATCAGATACACCTTGTACATATAAACCATGCATATTAATATAACTTGTTCAAGCCTTTTGGAAGATAAAAGTGTATGTCTGAAGATAATAAATACCCGCCATTTTCAGTCCATGAGACAGACCACCACATCCAGCAAAAATATTTAGTGTAGCCAGACGCATCTCTTTAGGTACTTCATCAGGCTTAACAATCCCAGAGTCAGTTTCACTCTCTACTCCTTTCCCCTTTTTCTTTCTTAGAAGTGTGTCGTCCTTAATAGTTGAGAACTTCAGCTTCATATTGGCAGGCAACTGTTACAAGACAGTTAAGAGAAACAGTTAAACTTTGTATCAGAACCAACAAAAATCATAAGAAATTAATTACATGAAGTCCTTAGAAAACTATGTACCAGATTTATTGATGGAACACGAAAGGTGAAATCATATATACCTGCTTGAGAGACCCGTTGGAGGAGTCATAGAAAAGTTCACAGAAGAAGATATGGTCTGATATTGGATATTCACGGCGTAAAGGCATATCATTTTTCTTCCTTACTTCACATTTTCCCTCTAGAGCCCCTGGAAGGAGAACATTTGTGTCTTGGCTGTAATACAACTTAAGAAATTGCAAAAAGAAGGAGAGAAGAGATTGTAAGATAAACTTAGGAAGAAACCAACATAGCAACCTCCATCACTTAAAACAATACATAATACATAGTTCTTACCTCTTGGATGTCTGAAGTATAAGCCTTCTCTTCTGAAACATCCTCAGGCCTATAAAACCTTCTCACTTTAACCTCAAAGGAGCCCAAATCAGCCTTCTTAGATTCATTTGGGATGATTTCCAGCAATTGGCAAATAACAAAAGCTCTTAACCCAATGTTTTGCCCAGACTTAAAAGAAGATCTACTGTCCTTCTTTAATCCATCTATAGTTATGAAGTTGGGGTTGACATAAACATAATCTTCAGCAGAATATTCAATCCCATTGGAGGAAAAGCCTGTCTTTGAAACATTGAGTTTAATTTTGGACCTTTCGTCTTCATCCTCCCTTATCTTACATGAATTGCAGAATCCAGAACCTTGACCAATATCATTTAGTGGAAGACTAAAGAATCCCCCTCTCTCAGGTGAATACAAGCTTTTGCAGTAGTATTCTATTGGCAAATCTTTCGCTTTTCTTTCTTTTGCTCTTGCGCGGTCAAGTTTATCCTCAGTAATGGACTCTTTCCTATACTGATGCCCCCATGGCCTAGATCGAATCTTAAAACTGACTGTTCCTTTCAAGTCCTTAAGCTGTACAGTCATACATTCATTAGTCAGGAATAGTTCCCTCTCGTTAGCAGCATTCCCCAGAACAGTCTCGGATCCTCTTTGCAAGAGTCTACCATGTAGCATTTTGCAGTGATCTGAACTTTCAAACATGTACTCCACAAAATAGATGGCCAGAAATTCATTTGGATCATCAATTTCCAAGATGACAGCTCCACCTACAGCCACCATTTCCCCTCCAACAAGGGCTTGTCCATAGAGAGGCTCACCAGCAGAAGTTTTTCCTAGAATCTTACCATCCCATTTTATTTCCATTTCTTCAGAACTGCCACGGATTTTCTTAGGGGTTTGAGACTTTTGAACCTCAACAGGTTCTGGTACAGTGTCCTCTGCGTCCTCATTGTCATCTTCTTCATTTCCACCCTCCTCTTCAACCTCTACCTCCCCATTTTCTGCAGCAATTTCCTGTAATGAATCCTCTGGAGAGTCAATGGAGAAATACTCACCCCAAATTCTGTTGATCAAGCATGTTGTTGTTGCTCGCATAGCTTTCCTCTTGGATACCACAGGTGCCATGCATGCCCTTGGATTCAGATTCAGTCCTTTCTGCAAAATTTTCTTCTTCTTGATGTTCCATTCTGTGTGGTTCCTTTGCTCCATTTTACTTGTAAGTTCCGTAACAAATGGAGACCTTCTGATTTCCTTCTTTGTGTATACTGCAAAAACCTGCAAGATTATTTGTCCATGGACGACCACATATCTCTCGACAGTCCTGACATCGGAAGAAATGTATGCTTTGTCTGTCTTCTGGAACGCAGATAGTCTTTTCATGATATCTGGAAATGAAAGCTTAGCAACCCTAGTTTCCTCTTCCAGCAAAGTAATAATGCGTATCCCAACCCTTGCTGTTTTCAGAACAGGTTCAAACCAAGGGGCATAATGCTTTGAAGGTTTCCCAAGTCGATACCTGCACATACCTGATACATCAGCAACAGAAGGAAAACAACAACAGCACAGAGGCATGGGGTACAAACACTAGAATAGTAAGCTCACCAGGCCATATCTGTTCGTAATGAAATGCCGATAAATTTCCCCCCAAACTCAATCATCCATTCCTTTATTTGACTGAGGAATATGTTCATCCCATCAGGATCGTGTGACTGGGAACCACTTTCCGTAGAGCTTTCAGTATCATCGAGACTAAACCAACTTCCATCATCATCAGTCACCACACCTGACCCAAAAATTGTGACATCCATATTATCACAAGGCTTCGTAGGGAGAAGCTCTAGGGATATTAACCGGGAATCAGAGTTGTAAAGAGCCCAATTGTGTAGAGTCCTACGAGGCAGGTCATCAGGTTCAACCTCATAGCCAGCATCAGAAAGTAAAAGTTCATCTGTTTCTTCTTTGGAGGTCTTATAGTACGATGGGAGAGGATAATCATTAGCAATCTCATCTTCATCGATCTTAATGTAGACATCTTTTGAAGCAGAAGCTGTGCTGCTGTTTTTTCTAGGCCGCTGCATAGATTTCCTGTACTCTTCATCTTGTAACATTTTGGCATATCTTCTGTCTTCGTCAGCACCATGAACCAGTTGATCAGTTGTCAAGGTCTCCCTTTCTGCAACTTCAGAAACTCCATCAATCCTCAGAGATCCATTAGAAGGTTTCCCTTCCATCTGCACAGCCTTGTCAAGTCTAGAATTCTCATCTCTGAGAATAACAAGAACAGGAATCTCAGCAAAGCTTGTTTCATGTTTCTTTGCTGTCTCGTCCAAACCAGCGAGTTGGTTATATATGAATTCTCCCTGATATATAACAAAGTCTTGGATGGCCGCACTGCTAGAAAAGTACTTGCTATCAATCATTGACCTGACAACCGTGGCAAGCAACTCCTCAAGACTTGTGTCAGGATCCCCACCTGCAGACTTCGACAATCTCTTATAAACAGCAATTGAAGCACACGCCTTTTGGAAGAAATAATCATAGATCTTCTTGTAGCTAGTATTGGGTTTACGGCAGTCATAATCCGCCAACTCAGTTGACATCCAGATAACCGGTGAGCCATCTTCATATCCAGATATACTCCAATGCTCAACCCGCCCAAAAGACTGACACCTCACACCCTTTCCTTTATCCTTATCAGAACATTCATCTGAAGGTAAGATAACACCTGAAATGAATATATCAGTGATCTCCAACATTTCTACAGGCTGTGAAACTCCATGTGAATCATGTAATATGAAATCAGTTAGCCTCCTAGTTGAACGACGCGGATCATCGCTCGGCAAAGAGGTTAATCCTAACGCGAGAAACTCATCCTCTACAGTCTGCTGCTTCTTTGCCTCAATTGTATCAGATTTCTCACAGAAGCGAATAGATTTCTCCTTGAAATTTGTACACGCTGCAGCACGCCTTGGTCTCGTAGTCCTAGGGACATCATCTGACTCTTTACTCTCTGGAAGACTTCGCTTCTTTTGCTTAGATTTTCCATTTTTCTCCATTTGAAAACCTAATTTTGAACAAAAATTACCCACAGAATCATCAAAAGTATGCAAATGTAATACAAGTTTCGCATGAATCTGAACAACCATACCCTAGATATCAATATTTCTACATCGCATCTATCATATCGAAGCAACTAATTAAAACCCAGCATTTTACAAATTTGTTTGAATCCAGGGTTTAACACTAAATTGCAGAAAATCGACAAAGAAAACTTACGATTAGAGGCGAACTCCACCGGAGAAATTCGAAACCCTAATTTTGTCTGAGAACGCACTGATGTGATTTTGAGAGGATGAGTGAGACTATCTAGAGTTATAGAGGGATAGAGGGTTTAGCGAAAGACGCGCGGCAATAAAAGGCGCCTAAATTTTTTTCTTTTTTTTTTAAATGCGCATGCATTTTTCATTTTTGTAAGACTAGAACAAATACATGAATGTAATGCCTAATTGATCCAATGCTTTTGTCTGAATCTCTAAGTAGGAGTTTGTTCTGAAAGCTTCCTTAATTCTAGTTAACACTTAGTTTCAATGTCAAGCTATAACAACATCCCTCTTTGGAATTATCAGAGAAAATATATGTTTCATAAGTTAAATCATTTCAACATTCATTTTAAAAATAATTTAATAACTAATTACGAGAAGAAATAAATCTCATCGTTTGTATGTGGGTGTCATTGCCATTAAACTAGAAATTAATAAGCCAACAAGGATACAAGTCTCAAAACACAAGCAATTAGATAATAGTGGGAGAGCAGTAATTAAGATGAGCACACATCTTCCTTATGACCATTCATATGGAGGTGATTGGAAATAACTTTGAAAGTTCTATTTTATATATAAAGATATAAATTAGATTAATGGAATGATCATATGGATCAGCTTTCAAAACTCCTAGTTGAATCGCATTTTTATTATTCTTAATAAATAACTAATATAAATAAAAAAATAAATTATGCATACTTGCATGACTGCGTCGGTTGTGTAAGTGACCCAAAGCTGAAAAGTCAAACTAAAACCAATGCGAAATTCAAAAGAAACCGACGTTATTCTTTTGACGTTAAACATGACGTCACTTATTTAGGTAAAGCGAATAGAGTTTACGTCGGACGATGTTAAGGCGTTGTCGAAATTGATGTTAAAATATTAACGTTACAAGCTGTTGAAGGTGTTGTAGTGCACAATGAAGGCGTTGGTCCGACAGTGGTAGATAAGTTGCGATAAATAATTCTTCACATTTAATTTTCTGCGCAATAAAATATTTTATATGATCAATTTGAAGAATTGCAGTTGGCAATGGATCATCAATCATAAAAAGATATGACTTTAGAGGATTAACCCAACCAATGGATTGGTAGCTTGATGAGGTTGACTTGGAGCCAATTCTCTCCGTCGACTTTTTAGCTGAGTTTTGATATATTTATCACTTTCTTCCAATGATAATTATTTAGTAAATATAGATCTTTTCCTTTTTCTTCTGAGAAAATATTTATCCGAAAGGCGTTATTATTGTTATGGCTGAAGGAGTTGTGTTGTTTGTAGTTCAGAAGCTTTGGGATCTCCTGAGTAAAGAATCTGAGCGACTGCAAGGAATAGCTAAGAAACTTGATGGACTAAAGCTTCAGCTGGGAAGGTTAGACTCGTTGTTGAAAGATGCAGATGCAAAGAAACATGGAAGTGAAAGGGTGAGAAAATTCTTGGAAGATGTCAAAGATATCGTTTATGATGCTGAGGATATAATTGAATCCTTTCTTCTTAATGGGGCAAAAGAAAGGGGGATAATGAAAATATTTTCTTTGTCCTCTATGAATCGCCGAAATTTTGCTTTAGATATGGAAAGCATCACTAAGAGGATATCTGAAGTGATTGGGGGAATGCAGAGTTTAGGGATACAAAAGATCATCGATGGTGGCACTTCATCGTTTATGCAAGAAAGACGAAATGAGCAAAGGGAGATCCGACAAACGTTTTCTAACAGTTTTGATCAAAGCGATATTGTAGGGTTGGAGCAGAGTGTTAAAGAATTAGTTGGTCAGTTGGTGAAGAATGATAACATTCAAGTGATTTCTATATCTGGGATGGGTGGTATAGGTAAAACCACTCTGGCTAGACAAGTCTTTCAACATGACAAAGTCCGACGTCGTTTTGATAGATTCGCATGGATCTGTATTTCACAACAGTTTACACAGAAGCATGTTTGGCAAAAGATTTTGCAAGAAGTTCAACCACATGATGGGGTGATTTTGCAAATGGATGAAAATACACTCCAGGTTAGACTCTTTAAATTGTTGGGAAAGAAAAGATATTTGGTTGTCCTCGATGATATATGGAAAGAAGAAGACTGGGACAGAATAAAAGCGGTGTTTCCGCAGAAAAAAGGTGAGCTCTTTTATGATACATACATGAAGCACTTTCCTTTTTAAATTTCACAAGTGAATGTTAGTACAGAGTTATTGATAATAGTAAGACTCAAAGACTGGTCATAAATGTCTTTTATTCACAAACATGAATATTCTGCAGGTTCGAAGATACTACTTACTTCTCGGAATGAATGTGTTGGGTTACATGCAGATCCAACATGTTTTATATTTAGACCAAGAATCCTTACTCCTGAAGAAGGTTGGAAGCTATGGGAGAGGATAGTATTCCCTAGTAGAGACAAAATTGGTACATTTTCAGATATACAATTAAGACCAAGAATCTTGTGAATTTTCTTTCGCAGCTCACATCTTGAAACATACCTTGTGATGTTTTGCAGGATTAAGGGTTCCTAAAGAAATGGAGGCCATGGGAAAGGAAATGATTACATATTGTGGAGGACTACCTTTAGCTGTTAAAGTGTTGGGTGGCTTGTTAGCTAAGAAACATACAGTTCCCGAGTGGAAAAGAGTATATGACAATATTCGAGCTCAGATCGTAGGAAAATCTGGCTTAGATGAAGACAATCTCAATTCGGTTTACCGAGTATTGTCTCTGAGCTATGAAGATTTGTCGATGGTTTTAAAGCAATGCTTCCTTTACCTAGCCCATTTCCCCGAAGACTACAAGATATGTAAGGAGATATTGTTCATTTACTGGGCTGCAGAAGGAATAATAACATCATTTTACAATGGATCAACCATCCGAGATAGTGGAGAAGACTGCCTAGAAGAGCTAGTGAGGAGAAATATGGTGTTTGTTGAAAAGAACTATTTGAAATCGGAATTTGAATTTTGTCAAATGCATGACATGATGAGAGAAGTATGTTTATCTAAAGCCAAAGAAGAGAACTTCCTACAGATTGTTGGAGGTGCTACTTCCACCTTTACCATCAATGCTCAATCTCCTATTAGATCTCGCAGACTTGCCGTACATAGTGGTAATGCTCTTCGTCATATATCGGGACATAAAAACAATAGAAAGGTCAGATCTCTTTTATTTTTTGGAGTCGAGGAAGTCATTTGGACACAGTCATTTTCAGGCTTCCAAAGTTTACCATTGCTTAGGGTGTTGAATCTTTATAAGGTGAAGTTTGAAGGAGGAAAGTTACCTTCCAGCATTGGAGAGCTCATCCACTTGAGAGTCTTGAGTTTATACATGGCTCAGGTATCTCATCTACCTTCTTCTCTGCGAAATTTGAAGCTTCTGCTCAGTTTGAACTTATTTGTTCTTTCGAGGGAACCAGTTCATGTGCCAAATGTTTTGAACGGGATGCTAGAGTTGAGGTACCTTTTCTTACCTCAGTTAATGGATGATAAAACAGAGTTGGAATTGGGTGGTCTAGTGAACTTGGAGGCCTTGTGTTCTTTCTCAACACAACACAGTAGTGTGAAAAACCTCCTCCATATGACTAAGCTTCGTAGTCTCATTGTAAACTTGAGGGAAAGCTGTTCTTATGAAAATCTATTGGCATCTCTCCGTGAATTGAGAAACCTGGAAAAGTTTTATTTATCTGCTGATTTTGGGGGAGAATTCGTTCTGGATATGATTCATCTAAAGGATTTAACATTGCATATATATATGCCAAGGTTTCATGATCAATTTCGATTCCCTCCCCACCTTGCACACATACGTCTAACATTGTGCCATATGGAAGAGGATCCAATGCAAATTCTAGAAAAGTTGCTTCATTTGAAGTCGGTTCAATTAACATCCGATGCCTTCGTTGGGAGGAGAATGGTTTGCTCAAGAGGTGGATTTCCTCAATTATATGCTCTAAGAATATCCAAAGAATCTAAGTTAGAAGAATGGATAGTACAAAAAGGATCAATGCCATGTCTTCGTACTTTGACTATAAGTACTTGCCAAGAGTTAAAGGAACTTCCTGATGGACTCAAGTACATAACATCCTTAAAGGAACTGAAGATAAAAGGAATGAAGAGGGGGTGGAAGGAGAAATTGGAACCAGGTGGAAAAGATTTCTACAAAGTCCGACACATCCCCAATGTTCAACTCATCAACTGTGACGATGAATAAGTAGCAGGTAAACAAATATTGGTATCCTGTCCACTTTTTCATTTGTTGATTTTTCATTCTATTTGGATTTGTGTGAAAGTCATGTGAACAGTCTCAATTGATTCTTATTTTCGATTTGGATTTGGATTTGGATTTGGATTTGGATTTTGTATTTTGGTATGCTTGAGAACTCTTTCACAATTGATTCGGTTTCACTGTAAAATTTGGATACCTTGTTGTCAAAAAAATGTATGATAAGATGATTGTTATTTGTTTTTTGTTATTGATTTAACACAGTTTGCAAAATTTTGTAATTTTTTCTTAAGGAAAATTGATTCTCAGCTACACGAACTATAGGCCACGGCATACCTACACATGCGAACTGATGATGATGATGATGATATATGTGTTTTAGTCTGAACCTGTTCTGTTTTTTCAGCATGTATTTTCTCCTCTAGTTTCATACAGAAGTGAAACTAGCCTTAGTATTGAGCATGTTTGTAGTATAGTCTGTTTCATAAGAGTCATCTGTTGATCAATCGGTTTGTAGAGAAATACAGATTCTGAAGAAATACGTAGTCATTCTAGCTTCTTTTTTTTTTTTTTCGTTTGGATAATTCTTGGAGCTCTCGCTTTCAATTCATCATTATGTTGTAAGACAGTAAGCTTTTGAATATTTTATTTGTATTATCAAAACAGATTGATTTTGTTTTTGCAGTTTTGCTACCTTTTATAACTGAGTAAGTCTGTAAGGCAAGACAGGGACACATGGTTGAACAAGCAAAACTGATACAAAATATGGAATAATCACATCCTCTAAACATATATTCATTTTCTTAGAGAAACAAACACAGAGACAAGTCTGATAGTAAGATTCCAACATACCACTTTCTGTTTACTAATATATAGTTCGTGACGCATGACCTTTAGATCATAGTTACTTACAAGGTTATCCAAAATAAAAGAAAACTTAGCTTTTATAATAGCTCAAAAACTAAACACTAAAAGCTCTATCTCTCATATCATTGTCACAACTCAACAATGACATATATAGTGCTAGCACACCTTTGCTTATTCCTATTTCTATTAGAACTAGATAACTCCTAATTCTATTAGGAATACATTAAGCCTATCTAATCCTAACCAACCTTGTTAGAAATATCTTACGCCGCAAGCTATGTCTGAAGCTTATCCAACACAAAAGCTACATGTAAATAGCAAAGAGTAAATGCTGAAATATCTTGCAAGATATAGGTGTCCTGGAGCTGAGCGAGCTCCCAAGATAATTCGGGAACAGTCTAATAAGACTCAACGATGTTAAAGAGTTTTATATAGCTTTAATGTTTTATGTTTTTCTACCTTAGAGAATGTAGATCAAAATGAATATGAGCTTCAACAGATGTTACTTGAGATTTGAGTGTCAAGAGAATAGCTTGTTGCCTAGCATTCTAGACCTGGGCCTCAATCCATTATCTATCGCTTGTTCCAACACTGTGAATAACAGAAAAATGCCTTGGAGAATGAGAAAAATTTTATATGCTATAAGTGAGTATTTCTTCAGTCTGACCCTTGCACATATACAGTTTTTCTGGATTATAAGACTTTATTCAACTCCAGAGTAATGTAAAAGTGAAAGCTGAAAGTTATATTGCCGGAGTAACAGATAATACATACATGGATCGAAGCCATCACAGTTCAGAAACACGTTGATGTTGTGACATTTTACAAATCTGCTGCATTGTAAGCAGGCAAGTTATAGATGCACACTAGCTTCAAACAAGTAAGAATTATGCACCATAACAAAACATAGGATTTTCATTATAAATAGTCAAGTAGTTATGCAACAAGCATTTCAGGAAAAACAAAAGTATATCAGAAAAACAAAACCACGTTGTAGGAAAATTACCTCGCAACATGTTTGATGTATCATCAAGACTTACCCATGAGCATTTTGATTCTCCTTCCTCTGCAATTAAAAGGTATGCCCCCAGACATTATAGCTGATATAAGATAGCATTTCTCACTAGGTACTAAGTATAAGATCTTAACTAGCTTGACTCTTCTATATGATAAAGAGATATTGAAATCATCAGCAATGTATATTCACTGTGTCTAGCTGCTTAGCAAACCACTGATTTGCTCCTTTGTGCAGACTGAATCTCCAGTCAAGTAGGCATTAAATTCCATCCTCTGCACATATAAAACAGCCAATTAAAATAGTTGATGAAAACTTATGATGATTCATATTCCATGAGAATTCACTGATGGCTTGCTCGATTGGTTTGGAACGAGGGCTTGAGGGCATTCTTTGCGGTATTCCTTCAGCCTTTCCCAAGCCTCACAAAAAGCTTCCCTGGAATGCTGTTGGAATGAAGATATCTTGTTCTTCAAAGCCGCGGTCTTCGACTTAGTGTAGAAGTGGTTCATAAAAGCTGCTCTAAATTCAGCCCCTGTTTTCAACGACCCCGGTGGTAATGACTTCAGCCATCGTGAAGCCTTGTCCACAAGTGAAAACAGGAACAACTTGCACTTCAAAAATTCACTAGGCACCCCATTAGAACTCGTGGTGCTGCAGATTTCCTCAAAGTTCTCGATGTGATCCATGGGTATTTCAGCTGGGAGTCTATGGAAAAGGTGTTGCTTCACCAACAAAATCATTTGAGGTTTGATTTCGAAGTCTTGCCTCTAAATAGGAGGAGGCACAATGGCGGCTCGGTTCTGGTAGTAGGCATGTGGATTGTCCGAGTCTCCAATACCAGGCTGTGGTTGCTGAACCTCTTGTCTATCTCTCCGCAGTTGCTCCATCTCAACCCGAAGCATCTGCAACTGAGCAGCCAGTCCGTTATCTTGTTCGCCCATGTCGGTGGTGGTGAGTTTTCGCTGTCGGTTCTCCCTTTCTAACCTAGCGAGCTCTTCGTTTGAAATATTGATTAAATTCCCGGTGCAGTTTCTTCTTGTCCTTCTACTGGACATGCACCTGAAACATAAGAAGAGGGAAAAGAATTAGTAGTTTCTTAGACTGAATTAAAAATCAAAAATTAAAGGTAACGCAATTGGTCTCCGGCAACGGCGCCAAAAACTTGATACACAGAGTTTTAACCCAAATAAAATCTGCAAGTGCACAGACAATCACAGTAGTATAAATGGGATCGAATCCACAGAGACCAAGGTTACACTATGATTTTATGAGATTTGTAAATAAAGCTAAGACAAAAGTATGTGGTTGGTTTTTGTAACAGATTGCAAGTAAATAAAACGGTTGTAAATTAAATAAAGAAAAGCACTAGACTAGGGTATTTCGCCGGTGATTCAGAGATGAAAACTTTAGCAACTATTCAGGATATAATTCAGCACAGGCCCAGAACTCAAACATAAAAATAAGACCGACCCACTCTCGTGGCGCCGACAACTTTATCTAGCAACCTAAATACCTAAACTCTCGTTTTGGACCTAGAGATGCAGACAAGCATTAACGAATGAGTTCAATATGTTCACACTCAGCCGTAGCATCAACTCTCGCTGGCTACGGACTGATTGCTCACCAATATCTTTTCTAGCAATCTAGAGCACTCTCGTGAATAAGTTTAACTTGAAATCATAGACCAAGTGATTAATTTAATCTAAGCATTAAATTCAACTAGAGGCAAAGACAATATATATGGATCCTATTTGTGCTCAGTTTATCATCTCATGAATACCTTTGAAAACTCTAATCTAGTTAATGGACTACTCTGACATTGAAGAAGAAAACACATCAATGAAATAAAAGAAATTCATGAATAATATTGAAAGTAAATAAGGTTCAGAATTCTTCTCAAAACAAAGTAGTGGATGATCTCCAAGTCTTAGAATCGAAAACAAAAGAAGATGAAAAGAAAGAGCTAGGCGATGGAGAACAAGGAGGAGAAGGAGAGAATCTCTCAGTAGCTTCGAATTCAGCTCCAAGGTAAGACGTGTTTTTATGTGGAAGCGGCTTAACCTATTTAATCACGCCAAAAATTAGGTCAAATCGAGTTTCTTATTTTTCTCTGGCGGCGGAGCATGTGCTCCCGAAACCGCAGCACGTGCTCCGTACGAATTATGCTCTTTTTGTTGCGAATCTGCTCTTTTTTGCTCCAAAAGCTCTAACAACTCCAGTCCATCCAATCCATGCTCCAAGACTCCCTTCTGACCTGATAAGACTCAAAAACGACTCTAAAGACACTAAAAAGGACTAGAAAACATTAGTAAATATGGGCCAAAATCATCATATATCAGTTAGCGTTTCGAGATTTTGATAATTTCAATCAAACGCTTTTAGCAAAACAAGCTTGGAGGTTACTTTCGGATTCTAACTCTTTAATCTCCCATTTCTATTTTTTTTTGGAGGCTGGAGCAAGTTAAAACCCTTCATATGCCTGGAGAAATATTAATCGGGGGAGGGAATTGTTGATAAAAGATTTAATGAAATCCATAGGTAATGGATTGAATAAGATGTTTGGCTGGAAAAATGTGTTATAAATGATGTTCCGAGGCAGCCAATCAATCTCCAACAATTGATGGACCTAAATTTGAAGGTAGCCACTTTAATAAGGGACAATGGCAGTTGGGACTTGGTTAAGCTACAGAGTTTGTTTCCATCCATGGAGATTACACATATTGTTTCATATGGCTACATTTGGGCATATACAAGAGTTTAGGGGCGGACCCAAAAAATAATAATAATTATACTATAAAATATAAAAAAGGTATGTATAGATTTGTGAGAGAATTTAGAGGTGCAAACACAAATTTAGGGGTGTCAAAATGTAAATTTTATCAAATTTCCTCATAAATTTCAACAAAAATACACTAAAATTAATAATTTAGGAGGTCAAGTGACACCCCTAATCTCTTCTTGGGTCCACCAATGCAAAAGATGGTTCTTACTCCGTCAAAAGTGGGAATTGGCTCTTATCTAAGCCATTGTTTGCAGAAACACATACAATGTCAAGTAAACAAGAGGCTAACGATCTAAAGTCTAAAATTTGGAGCGTTAAAACACTACAAAAAAAATTCGTATGTTTTTTGTTGCGAGTGGTCTCGGGGGCTTTGGTGGTAGCGAAATGTTTAAATGGCCGCGGTCTTCAAATACTGATGATATGCAAAGTTTGTAAGACTGGTACAAAAACTATCAATCATGTTCTTTTTGGTTGTATACCTGCAAATGCATTGTGGAATATGTGATGTTGTTTGATACCTTCAACCCGTTTCTCTAATAACTTGCACCAAAATCTTAATCATCTTTTTAAGTTGATGGATGATGGAAAGATAGAGGAGAAACTACGGTCGGCTATATCCTGGTTCTTATGAGGGTTGTGGAAACGTAGAAATGAATTGTTGTTCAAAGGCAAGCAAAGGGATATCAGTATGGATTTTTCTGTAGCCATGGAGGATGCTGAATTATGGAATAACCAACAAGAAAGTGTAAGCGAAAAAGAGTATCTCAACAGGCAACATTACAGTGTTATAATCGATGGTTAAGATTTCGGATATAATTGGTATACAAAAACCATTTTATAACCATTTTATAACGTTATTACTACCAATCGATTGGTATGGTGAGATGGGACCTTCTTCCAGATCGTATTTCAGCGAAACCGGCTTTACATGTGAGCAGATTCTCCAACACATCTATGCATTCTATCAGGTAACAATATCCTATTATATGAGTATCGGGATCTCATTATCGAAACCGCTTTCAAAGCAGTTGGTGTTTTTGTACCTACTTTTGCAGGAATACATGTCCGAGGAGGAAATCAACGCAGCAATTCATACCAACTCGAGGCAAAGTGAAAAGCTCCGAGCAGGGGTTTCAATGATGAAAGGAGGGAAAACTGCATTTAAATGGATTCAGTTTCTCAGATCTCGGAAAGGCTTCGAGATGCTAAAGCGTGTTAGTAGCTTCAGCTGTAGTAACGTCTACGAACTTATCATTAAGGCATAACGATTAAACATATTAATCAGAGATTCAGATACAAACTGATCCAAACCTAGTCGACACACTAGACATTTCCAGATGGATTATATTGGGAGTTTTGGTGCTCGAAGATCAAGAATTGTGATCACATAATGTTTAACTTGTTAAAGTTTGAAATTATTTTACTTTTTGATGGTGAGGATCTTGCGGCGCTCAAGCTCATAAAGAAGTTCCACGACTGCAGAGTCGAAGGGACTCTTCTTGTCAGGCCTAGCTTCTCCGGCATACATCACAGCATCAAGATTAGGTATCTTTAGGGTTACGGTCGATACAAAACTGCTAAAGCTTGTTCTCTTCTCATCTCCATCCATGAATTCGAACGGAGTACTGTGCAAACAAACACAAGAAATGTACTGTTAAGATTGGTCAGGACTCAGGAGACGGAAAAAGGAACTGACTTAAAGGAGACAGGAGTGATGGATTTACCGGGATTTCTCTTCCGAGGTGTTGTAAGTATGCATTGGCCATAGATGTTTCTTGCAGAACTCATGTAGAGTTCCACAAGGCCAGCCTTTCTTCATGTTTATAGGTCCAATAACTGAAAAACATCAAATCATGGAATTCAAATAGAAGAAAACCGAAAAAGAAAAGAAGAATCTGAAGGTAACAGTGAATGCTTGGTTACCTGGGATAACTAAACCCAGGATTCCGGTAGAATCTAGAACTGGAGTTTCTCTAGCGCTATGAGTGCAACCCGTAGCAAGATTGACATCCATGGAACTTTGATTGTCCCCGATCGGTACTTTACGTGAAATTTTTGTCTTCTGAAGAATCAAGGAAAAGTTCCAGCTAATGAATATAGCTCACCGCACACACACACCACTCACACAAATGCAAACACATACCTCGAACTTCTTAAGCAAATGCGAAGCGGCTTTTCCCAATGCCAATTTATTCGTCTGTTCAAATCCATCTCCAGTCAGAAGAACATCGCCTAGCTGCAACTGGATTGTGGTTATTGCCTTCACACCATCATTTACGCATTTCACATGGAAGAAGTACCCAAGAGAGTCACATAGTTTTTGAGCACTTGGTATGGAGGCAGCTGAAGTTTTGATATAGGAAACGAAGGGAAGAATCAAAATGGGAAAGACTTGTTTCAAAGAGAAGGTTTGCTAAGAAGCAGAAGCTTTGACTAAGTTGACGATTAAAGAGGGAAAAATGACCACGTGTATGCTTAAGATTAATTTTGGGAAAGAAGAGTTTGTTACATCGTATAAGGCAAGCTGCTATAGACTCCAGAGCATCATCTTTTGATTGTTGAAGAATCCGTACTGTTGAACTGGGTTTTCTTTGTATCCGCCATTGAAGAGCTTGATCGAGCTTTTCTTTGGTGAGACGTGTACCTGTTTCTTTATGAACAGCTGCTCGTGAATTCGTAATAAAGAAAGTTGTGGTTTTTCGTCATTAAAGGTATCAGAGCTGAGAAGAACCTCAGAATTTACAAAAATGGTGGAAACGAGAGCTAATTCATCTCTGAGAGATTCAGAGGTTCGCGATCTGGAAGAATCATTAAGTTTATCTGGCGTTACAAGAGGAGAAAGCAACGGCTCAAAGACTCTCCACACTTCATCAAGATCTAACCTTGTATCAATCAACAATGCTCCAGCGATACTCTCCAAGTCTCCAAGAGCCTAAACAAGCCGAAGAAACATAAGTCTATCCGCTTCATCTGTATTTAGAAATAGTCAAGCAAGTATGTTACCTTGGGCCTTGTATTGAAGGGATTGATCTACCAGTCTCATCTGGCTTTGAAAAGGAATTCAGATACTCTGATTAAAATCTTCCCGATTTGGAATAAAAGTAATTAGGGTTTTTTTTTTCTTAATTTAATTAAAATATACTTCAAAGGCAAAGACTCTACATCAACAAGAGTGTTTGGTTTTTTTTTTAGACATAGAGGTTAAAACTGGAATTTAATATTTGAAAAACATTACATCTCCATAGAAAACAAGAAAAATGCAAGTATTCTCTCTCAAACAATACTTGCATTTTAAACTTAAAACACTATGTAAACTTAACGGTTATTAAGTTATAAATACATAGATAATTTAGAAATTAAAAATGTGGTAGTGTTTTTTAAATGGTTTAAAGGGTTTTTTTTTTTCCCATCTTTGAACTTTATCATCAAGAAAGAACACATTAACAAAACACAAACCAAAATGATCCAACCCTTCCGAAGCAAAGCCCCTAGGATGGGGAACCAACAACCAAGAACATAAAAGGACCACATAAGCAAACTATATGCCTCATATTCCTATCAAACCAAAACTTTCCAAAGAATAAAAGTCGCCAGAATTTGCTGGAGTTCAACGGGAAATCCATCCAAGATGCCGGAGCCTTCTAACCTTTGTGTCCTCGCTTGTGATGAGTAGACTTCTGAAGTAAAACCACGATTACAACAACCTGAGAAGGCCAATCATTCCATAACAAAGGAAGGATTTTTGAATAGCCTAAGTGAATTTGGAACCAAAAAAAGGAGCCGGAACTTGTCGGCTAGAATCCGGTATGAAGCAAACGGAGACTAACCAAATGTCGATAAGATCTGGAGAAAGATTATAGTGGAGGAAACAAAAAATGCTGCCGAAACCGATTACTCAAAACCTCATGGAGACAGCTAAGAGAGTAGACGATCGACTCGGTTGCGGTCACTAAAAGAACGGCGAGAAGAAACCTAAAACATATAGCAACAGAACTTGGTCCAAAACTACAAATCAAAATCTAACTCAAAGAAATCTGCTAATACCCCCCTTCTGACCTCGGAACTAAGCAGGATCTAGATCTAGATCGAGAATCTAACCATCATCGAGTTAAAACCGGAATTAAAAACGTAGATCTCAACCGAATAAAACACATAGGGAGTCTAACCCAACTCTGGCTCTAAGAGAGCAGCCGGAGTTGATGGCCGTGAAAAATGGTGATAGGTGCTCGAGAGAAATTTTTTTTTTTACGTGGTTTAAAGGTTTAGGCCAAAGCTTATTTATATGCATCCATTGGAAATCGGTCGAAACTTTCTGACAGATTTGAGTCCGTCGAAAATTGCCGATGGATATCTGACGGATACTGAGAGACCCGTCAGAAATTAAAAATGTTGATGTTACCATTGTAGTAGCTGTTGTCGGAGCCGTTATTTCCGATGGATCTCTCCGTATCCATCGGGAATCTGTCAAAAATTTCAAACGTTATGGTAGCCGCTGTCGGAGTCATTACTTTCTTATGGATTTCCGATGGAATTCCGACACCCTGCGATTCTATATAGTTGTTCCCATCATTTTCCATTTATTCACAATACCTTTTTCCAAATTATCTTCTTCAAAATATTTTCTTCAAATGTCTTTTTCAAATAATTTTTGATCTTCGATGGATGGTGAAATGAGGAATCCGGAGTCAAACTTATTGAATGATGAGTCAGCCTGAGGCATATGCGAATTCATGGAAGTGGTGGAAAATCAACCACGAACCAAAAGAAGTAGTAAGTGTAAATGTCCCTGTTCACTTTGCTGGAATTCTCGTAATATTAAGGTAGAGTTAGTTTGGCATCACTTGTATGACAATGGGTTTATGCCGGGTACAAGATTGACTATGGTAGTACTAGCGAACCATATATTGCTGATAGTGTAGGAAAACGAACGGAAATAGATGTCGGTGTAGGAACAATTGAGATGGTGAATGATGCATTTAAGGAGAATATGCAGTCAACTGGTGATGATAGAGATAGGGTTGAAGAACATAATTTAGAAGCTCGCCGGTAATTTGATATGTTAGATGCAACAAAGCAGCCATTATATAGCGGCTGTAGAGAAAGTCATTCACCATTATCATCTGCTAGTAGAATGATGACTATCAAGGGAGACTTCAATTTGGCGGAGGAATGTGTCGATGCGATAATGGATTTTGTGAAAGATATTTTGCCTGAAGATAATCTTTCACAAGCATCATACTACGAGGTACAAAAACTTCTAGCTGGTCTTGGTTGGCCATATCAGATGATAGATGTGTGCATCGACAACTATTGATATATTGGAGAGAAAATAAACACCGCAATAGATGTCGCTTATGTCGTAAACCGCGATATCAAGAAACTGGCGACAGAGTTTCGATTCTATTTAAACGGATGTAGTATTTACCGTTAATGGAAACGTTGAAAAAGTGATATAAATCTCAGCGCATGGCAGAGCCAATGAGATGGCCGGCAGAGCCAATGAGATGGAGAGATTACACATCCATCTGATGCAGAAGCGTGGAAGTATTTTCAGTCATTGTATCTAGATTTTGCGTCAGAGTGGAGAAATGTGTACCTTGGCTTATGTACAGATGGATTCAACCCATTTGGAAAGCATGGAAAATAGTACTTGTTGTGACCCATTATTGTTACACCTTATAATTTGCCTTCATCTTTGTGCATGCGTAAAGAGTTTTTGTTCCTCTTCATTCTTGTTCCCAGCCCCAAGCATCGGAAAAAATCTCTTGATATATTCCTCCAGCCATTGATATATAAGTTACAAATGCTTTGGGATCATGGTGTCGAAGCGTATGATGTTTCTTACCAGGAGAATTTTAAGATGCGTGCGCTTCTAATGTGGACGATTAGCGATTTACCAGCATATGGTATGTTGTCTGGATGCACAACCCATGGAAGATTATCGTGCCCATCTTGCCAAGACAACGCCGATGCATACCAATTACAGCATGAAAAAAAAAAGGTGTTGGTTTGATTGTCAAAGAAGGTTTCTACCGAGTGATCATCTGTATCGTCGGTCTAGGACATTGTTTACGAAAAATAACAAAGTGTTTGACGGTCCACCTCCTGAGATAGACGGTCCACCTCCTGAGATAGACGGTCCACCTCCTGAGATAGTCCACCTCCTGGAGCATTCAAGAGATTTTGGTGCGGAGCAGACTCCTTACTGTGGGGGTAATGGACATGATTCTGTCGACGGTGTCGGTGTATTTCATAAATGGCACAAAAAAGTATTTTCTTGGATTTGCCTTATTGGAAAAACCATATATTGATACACAATTTAGATGTTATGCTCGTTGAGAATAACTTCTTTGACAACATCATGAACACGGTTTTAAATGTGCAAGGGAAAACGAAAGATAATATGAAGTCTAGATTATACTTGCCATTGTATTACGCTCGGGATTTTCTTGAAGTTTTTCCTAATGGTAAATGTCCTTTTCCTGCGTATCAGTTGAGAGCTTATAAGAATCAAGCATTTTTTGATTGGATTCAGAATGATGTCAAATTCACGGATGGTTATGTATGTAATCTACGAAATTGCATCGATCAGGATGAAGGCAAGTTTACTGGGATGAAGAATCATGATTGTCATGTTGTGATGCAGTGGCTCCTTCCATTTGCCTTTGCGCATCTTCTTCATAAAGATGTTTTCCAAGTAATTGCAGGTATATATATATTTTTAATTCATTTAAGTTTTAACATGTATTATATATATCTTAATTTTTTTTAAATATTTTATATGCAGCTGTTGGTATTTTTTTTTGGGATTTATGTATCAGAACACTTACAGTGGATGGTATTAAAAATTTAGAAGCTAATATACTAGTGATTATTTGCAATCTTGAGAAGACTTTCCGCCGTCTTTCTTTGATGTTATGGAACATCTTCCAATCTACCTTCCACGAGAAACAGCACTAGGAGGTCATGTTCAATACCGTTGGATGTATCCCTTTGAGCGGTACATGTTTCATCTGAGAAAGAAGGTTAAAATTTTAAGCAAAGTTGAGGGATCTATTGTCGCACAAAGCCTTAATGAGGAAGCCTCACACTTTGCTGAATATTATTTTCCTTTGGAAGTTTGTATAAAGAGTAGACGTCCAAGTCGCCATGATGATCAAGGTGAGCAAGCGATTTAGCCCATGTATGCCCCTGAGTTAATTTTCCCAAGTTGGTCGATTATGGTATTTCGACTCAGTCTGGTGATTTAGTCTACTATGACATTCTGAGAGAAATATTAGAAGTGTACTACCCAGGAATGATGGACTATGATCCATTCATTCTAGCGTCACAAGCAGACCAGGTTTTTTTTACTTTACTTATATTATGTATTATTTATATCAATAATTTTATGTATGGTAATTAATTATAATTTTTTTTTAGGTTTACTACATCCGTTATCTTCGAGTTACACGTCTGGCCGACTCGTGGGTCACAGTTATTGCAGTTAACCCAAGAGGAAGAATTTATGGATTACCCGAACACGATGCTTTACAACCAATGAGCAGTGTTTCCATGGATCCGGTGGAACATTCTTTTGATGTCGATCTCGTGGTTGATTTCACACAAATCGGGGATGATATAGTGCAGTCAGTCTCAGAGGAAGAACGTGGTGAATTTTATGACGATTCAGACTCAATTCCGTCAGAAGGATCATCGTTTGATTCAGACTAATTCATTAAAATAATTTGAGTTGTATGTATTTGATGATATTTTTATATGTATATTCGAAAATATTAGTATTTTTCAATAATTCAAAAACAATTAAAACAAAACCAAAAAAAAACCAAGTTTTAATGTTTGGCATTATATTGTGGTTAAATTTTTATAAACCAAAAACCAGCAATGTGTTTTCGACGGATTTCTGACTGTTTTGGAGTTTCATTGATATGAGATGTGGTTTATAAAACTTTAACCACAATATAAACCAAAAACCATCAATGTGTTTGGCATACTCCATGAAACTCCAAAACCGACGGAAACTACTGTCTGTTCCTGGGTGTTTTTTGTAGTGATTAGCTTATCATTACTATTTACTTAACGTTAACTTTAGCTTTTAGTCCTCATTATGGTGAATGCTTCCTTTTCCTCCTTTGGTGCGGATTTTAGTCTTCCCAAGAATAGGTTTCCCAGATAATGCTGAAGTTTGGATCACTGCAAGCTCTTCTCATTATGTCGGATTTGCTGTGATTTGTGAGTTAAAGAAATGTTGTGGTTTCTTAATTAAACGATAGGTCGTTTAATGTGAGTTATAGAAGAGATTTCAGTGATCCAAACTTCAGCATTCTATAGGAAACCGGTTGTTGGGAAGACTAAAATCTGCACCAAGGAGGAAAAGGAAGCATCACCATAATGAGGACTAAAGGCTAAAGCTAATGTTAAGTAAGTAGTAAATTTCTAGAGTTTATATCTGTGTTTTGGAAATTATCTGTGTTTTGGTTGTTGTGTCAATGTGATTATAGAAAACATTCATTTCTAGAGTTTGATTAAGGAAATCGATGTGAATAAAGAAAAACATTCGATTTAAAAAAAAACACTTTAGCAATCAAGAAACCGAAAGGATAAGGAAAGATTTAGTTTATGTAGACACAAACACAAACTGAAGAATGTGAAATGAGAACCAAAAATTCTTTGTAAACACAAAAAAGAGGTAGAGATACGCCGACAATGTACCTTAAAAATATACTAATATATCAAATTCCTAGCAAAAAAAAACTGGAGATGATGGTCTTTGATATCAGTTTGATGCAGAATAAGAATTGAACAAGACTTACTTTGATTTTGAATACCATCACCTAAAGCACCAAGCTTTTCATAAAATTCTTTACTAATATATACCAGCTATAAATCATACTGCCAAAGTTTCATAGGGAAAAATATGAGACACATGATCGAGTTCAGTATGTAAATTATAAGACTTATTGTGTGCAATTGATTATTTTCATAGAACAAGACTGTTGTTCAAAAAAAGGCACAAGATATACATCTTTTGCTAAGGATCTGAAGACGTGAATCCAGGAGAATCAACAGAATCCTGCATTGGAAAGTAGATACATAAGGCAGAGAACTCAAGCATATTAGAATAATTTTAGATGAAATGCATACTTGATAGCAAAGGACCTTTTGAGAATCATCATCACCTAAACGAACCTTTTGAGAATTTTCTTCACCAAAACGAATCCAGTAGACGCTGTTACCAATCTCCAGACCAAAAGAGTAAAATTTTGCTAGCTTCTGGGAAAATTAAGAAAACCTTGATGAAGACTCCATGGGGCTGAGATTTTGGGAGAAGATTGTGAAAGGAGAAGATTTAGGGATAGAGATGGTTTGTGTTTTTTTTTTGTTGAGAAAATTAGGTTAAAATGATCATTTGACCTCACCTTTGTGAATCTATCTCTACCTACCCCTTTATTAGTTAGTCTATCTTAATTACAAAAATAACCTTTAATTAAATCTTCTGTGTATTTAAATAACTAAATTAAGATTTTTTTTATTGTAAAATGTAAATAAAATAGAAAAATCCTAAATTTTTCTTATCAAACCTTAAGTTTTTCTTCATCTACACATCTCCTAGGTGTGCAATTCTGGTGGTGAGTCATGGAGATCCTCTACAGATGTGTTGCATAACGTTTTTCCATTCTGCAATGTAACACAAGACATGAGGTGGCTTGGCACAGAGGATTCACAAGACCATAGTTGTTTATGTCTTGTCTCAGCAACGCAAGTTTGCTTTGCCTATGCAAGTCTCTCATCTGATTGGGAATTTAAGTATTCAACTTTTGCATGTCTTTCCTGCAACTGTTTTGTTATCAGTTCATATCTTCCTATGTCATTCTTGCAATTGCTTAACTTGGATTGGCTATTATGACCTCGGTTATATCCAACATGAAGATATACTCTTCTGTAATAAGATATCATGCACTTCAAATATGTACATAGATATTCAATATTTTTTAACAGTCCAACGATACTTTGTTAATTTTTGGTGATCCACCTCATGCCCCTAACCTCGAATCCACCATAAGCTTGATCACTACTGCTCTCTCCCCCGCTCTCTGAGCTCGTTCACTTCTAAGAGGCATAATGTTTGTAAACGTGGATCTATTTCTCTCCAACAAAAACCTCCAACTATTTGTTTCCAAAACAAACATTTAAGTATAAAGTTTTGCTTACTTAAACCCTCAAGTTCCCAATATTGAGGCTCATCGAAGGTTGACTGACAGTGACAACTCTCGCTAACACAGTAAACACATTTTAACTATTTGTGAATTCTGTTAGTTTCAAATAAAAACCCTAGATGACGAAACCCAATACATTGAGCATGACTGAGGGTTGATTGACGGTCAACGACAAATCCAGTTAATACAATAACACTTGTTAACTATTTGTTAACTCCGTCAGTTTTGAATAAGAACCCTAGATGAAGAAATCAAGTTTTTGTAGTAGTAAACCCATTTCATCCTTAGCAAATAACAACAAAAAACACGTGAAAAAGGGACTAATATAGTTACCAAATAGTTAACGGAGATTGTCGTACACCGTCAGTCAACCCTCAATGGGGCTCAATATTGGGAACTTGATGGTTTAAATAAACAAAACTTTATACTTAGAGGTTTGTTTTAAAAACAAAAATAGTTTGAAGTTTTTGTTGGAAAATTTTTTCAATTTGGAGGTTTGTTTTGGAAACAAAAATAGTTGGAGGTTTTTATTGGAAAAAATTGACAAGTTGGAGTTTTTTTTATGGTATTTTCCCTAGAAAAAATAAGAAATATGTTACCTTGTTGGTCCTGAGCTTGAACAATATGAATGATGGTCAAAGATATCAGCTCCAAGAAAAGCTTGACATAACTCTCCATATTATCTTAACTCCCAAGTCAAAGTAGTGGCTGCAGCGCGTCAAGGCACTTCTTCGACGGTCTCCGTCTCGCCCGTCTGAAAAATCAAGAAAGCATTGGCTATGCTGGTGAAGATAAACAGCAAATAAATAAGCAACCCCAAATCATACACTAAAAGAAAGACTATCATGTCAATATGGTGAAAAATTAGTAACTATATTTTCTAGTGTAGCTTCGCCAAAGGAATAATACAAGGGTTAAGAGGACAACTATGGTACAATATTAATGGGAAAATAGGGAGCAGACCAATAACCTTACATAGTCTAGAATATTTCTTCTTCCTTACGTAATCTATAATGCGTGTTCTACCTTATGTAATCTATAATACATCTTCTATTTAATTTAGAATTCATATGCTACCTTATGTAATGTAGAATACATTTTCTACTTAATTTAGAATTCATATACTATTGCTACCTTATGTAATGTAGAATACATCTTCTACCTAATTTAGAATTTATCTTCTAACTTATGCAATCTAGAATAAATTAGTTATGATTTATTGTTATCAACAAACCCTTATTTTTGACAAAATCATTGACAATGACATTGAACAAAACAAACTGAGATCAAAAAGAAAAAGAGAAGAAAGTAAAAGAAGAACTATGTGGTGCTGATCGAAGGAGTAAATTCAAAACAAAAAGAGAAGAAGGTCAAGGAAGAACTATGTTTTGTGAGTAGATTCAAGACAGGTAGAATTCAAGCTCAATGAGCTTATTAAGATAGAAATAAAAGACTATAATGGAAATACCTCATAAGAGCTTTATTAGATGCAAGGAAAGTAAAAGAGAATGAAAGCTTAAAAGAACACCAAGATCAAATGTTGATTATCGATTGATGTTATGAAGTTGAGAGAGAAATAAAGGTAACTTTTACTCTTGTATGCAATATGATTTCATTCTTCACGATGAATGTGCGAATCTTTGTCACAAAATACATCACCCGATACATCCACATATGCTCACTCTAAGAGAATTCATCGGTGTTAGGAAAAACCCAAAAATATGTTCAGCTTGTCCTTGGTTGTGTACAGTTGGTTTCTTCTATGAGTGTGGAAATCAAGGATGTGATTTCTAGCTACACGTTAAGTGCGCTTCAATTTCTGAGCCATTGGTCCATCCAAGTCATATGCATTCTTTATTCCTAACATCCAAACCTGAAGAAGAGCAAAGAAGATTTTCTGTTTACAAAAAGTCAGGTCACTGTTCCACAAATGAATCGTTCAATTGCATTGAGGAGTGTAACTTTGCTTTGTGTTTTGTATGTGCTACTTTACCTCACAAGGTGAGGTATAAGCATGATAAGCATATACTCACTCTTTCTTATGGGGACGAGTTAAGTACCATGGAGTATTGGTGTGAAGCTTGTGAGAAAAATATAAATCCAAAGGAGCGGTTTTATATGTGTGATGAGTACTGTTGTGTCACCCTACACACAGAATTTCTGATTGGAAAGGACGTTTACATGAAGCCCAATTCATCGTTTTATTTCCACATGAAGCCCAATTTTTCTATCGACCGGATCTTATGGTTTCAGAAGTTTGGGCCAATAATCATCATATATGTCGGCCTATTTGCGCCTTGTGTGAGAAGCGTTGTCCACACAAAATAATTGTCCAATAGTCTGAAGAGCTATTTTGTTCCACACTTAGTTTAGTGGACCAGCTTGATAGACATTGATCTTCTTATAACTTATAAGAAATATTTTTGTACATTGTTGTATTAATTAGTCAAACACTGAATATATTCAACTTTATAACTAGAGCTAAAGTATCCTCACGGAGCGGGCCTGGACAATCATCATAGGGCCCATATATAGGTGGGCATTGCGGGCCGAGTCCAGGCGGGTCATGAGCATTGCGGATTGGGCCGCTGCGGTCTAGCGGGCCTGTGGGTGTCTGCTGTTTGGTTTAGAGGGGTTGCTTCAGCCTGAACCTTCTACCTGCAGCTGAGTCTTTGCTTCAGGCCTACAAAACCAACAGAATTGAATCAACCTTCTACCTGCAACAGAGTATTTGCTTCAACCCTACAAAAACCCTACAAAAATGAATCACGATAACCCTACAGATCACGATAACTTTTTGTGTTTCAAGGAAACTTAAGGAAACTTAAGATTTTAGAAACGAGACAGAGATTAACCATCACATCGAGTACTTATTCATCATCATTCATCAATCATCAATCATCCATCAAAGAGTCACACAAAATCAATCACTAGATCACATAATCAAAGCCATGTTGAAGAAAATCCAGAAATTGTTATGGTAAGTTACTAAATCTACTCACGTGAAAATTCAAGTATTTCAGTTTCATATTATTCATAAAATCGTGTTTGTTTTGTTATAGGGGTCACCATGTGATTCTTGGGAGTTTAGATCATCACTAGACTCTGAATCTCAAAGAATTGTTGATGCTGAAAATTATCAATATGAGCAGAGTTTGTTTGAAGAAGATGAAGTTTTTGAACATGGTAAAAAGCAAGCCATTGATATTGACAATGATGTTGTATGTTTAACAAATAACAAGAAAAGGCAGTCTGATGGAGTTAAAGCATCTAAAGTTTGTAAGAGGTCATCCATTGAGATTGAGGATAATGATGATGATGATGATGATGATGGTGACAAAGATAAGTCACCAACAACTAAGAAAAAAAAACAGTCTAATGAAGGTGAAGCATCTAAAACTCAGAAAAGGCAATCCATTGAGATTGAGGATGATGATGATGATGGTGAGAAAGGGAATTCATCACAAAAAAAAGAGAAGACATTGTTCAGACATGTGGGAACACTTTACAATGATCACTAAGAAAGATACTAACGGGAAAATGAAGAAAGAGCACAGTGCAATCATTGTAAGAACGTTATGCATATAACTCATACAAGAACGGGAGTAATTCATACAAACGTTATTTGACAGTGTGTAAGCTTAAGGTAAAAAATGCTGATATTGGTACAATGATGATCAATTCAGAAGCAAGGTTGCAAGCTAGGAAGATAGATCAAATGGTTTTTCGTGAAATGGTTGCTAAGTGTATCATTCAGCATGATCTGCCATTTTCTTATGTTGACTATCAGAGAGTAAGAGAAGTTTGGAAGTACTTAAATGCAGATGTGAAGTTTATTAGCCGAAACACAGCAGCAGTTGATGTTTACAAGTTCTATGAGAGCGAGTCAGATAATTTAAAGACAGAATTAGCTAATCTTCTTGGAAGGATCAGCTTAACTTCTGATTTGTGGACTGCTATAACTCATGAGGGATACATGTGTGTAACAGCACATTACATTGACAGAAACTGGAGGCTGAAGAAGAAAATTCTTGTACTTTGTGCTTTACCACCTCCTCATACAGGTACAAACAATGAAGATTCTTGAGAAATTGGAGGAATGGGGAATTCAAAAAAAAAAGTGTTCTCTCTCACCTTAGACAATGCAAGTAGCAATTATACAATACAATTGATTGTGAAGAGTCAGCTTATGCTCCAAGATGATTTGTTGTGTCGAGGATAGTATTTTCATGTGAGATGTGCTGATCATATTCTTAATCTAATTGTTCAAGAAGGTCTAGCAGTGATTGCTACTTTGTTGCATAAGATTAGGAAGAGTATTAAGTATGTCCAAGGATCAGAACATCGTGAGATCTTATTTGCGAAATGTGTGCAATCTGTTGGTATAAAGATTAAAGCTGGTTTGTTGTTGGATGTGAAAACTAGATGGAACTCAACGTAAAAGATGCTGGATAGGGCTCTCAAGTATCGAGCTGCCTTTGCTAATCTCAAAGTTATTGATGCAAAAAACTACAAGTTTTAAAAAACATCAGCATAGAACTGATCCCAAAAGACTTTAGTGATAACTTTAGTTAGAACTCTATAAGATACCTTGAACCACATATAGCCATAACCTATAGCTCCCAATGTCGCCGCCGGGACTATAAACGGAGTAAAGTCAGCTGGAAAATGTAGAAGAAAAAGTTAGAGATTACAAACATTCTTCAAATACCTGAAAAGATTCACAAATAAAGCCAGCAATGTGTTACATTTTATTGCTCGTTTGTTCATCATTTTCTTCTTCTTCTTTTGCTGAGATTTTCTTGATGTTATTCTTCAAACCATCAATTAACTCGATCTCATACAAATCCAAGAGAGATTATGTACCTGAAACTTGTTTTCAAAAAAAAATCGAATCAAAAAGTGACTAAAGCCTAAAGATAAAGATACAGAACATTAAAATCGATTTCAAAAAACTCAATCTTTGATGCTAAAGCCTAAATCTTTGATGAATGATCTAAAGAACTCAATATTTGATGCTAAAACCTAAATCTTTGATGAATGATGTAAAGAACTCAATTTCTGATTAAAGCTATCACATGCATATTGATAAAGTAAAAGATATCACAATGGCAATCACTATAAAACTTTCATTTCGGTTAGTAAATCGATGGAAAAAAACTATTTCATCTCAATGATGAAGACACATTAAGAGCCCAACGATTGAAAATTCAGATTCTAACTCTAACCATCAAGCATTTGGCTCCTGAAACTCGAATCAACTACTTATGGAAATCACAATCACAATCATATAGCAATACATAAACAGTCAAAATTGAATACAAAAAGGGGAGCTTTCAGGGGAAAAAAGGCAAATTTTTCATTCAACTTAATGGTTCAATCAGGATTCCAGAATACCTAACGCTTTGATGAACGATGTAAAGAACTCAATATTTGATGCAGAACATTAAAATCGATTTCAAAGTTAAAGAATAAAGAACTCAAAACTTGTTCAATCGATAACAACAAATCTTATCCCATTTGGCCAAGAAATCAACACAATCTAACAACAAATCAACACAATTAACTTCAATCGAACAAGAAAATTCAATCAATATGAATTTTGAAATTAGAAATCGATCAAGAAGACTCAAGAGAATTCAAAGCTAGCATCAATTAACTTCAATTGAAGATCTAACCGAACAAGAAGCTAAACAAGAGCAAGAACTGAAGAACTAACAAGAACAAGAAGCGAAAAACAAACAAGAACAAGAAGCGAAGACGAAAGATCTAACAGATTAAGACGCCCGCGGGCCGACCCGCACACCCGCTAGGTTTTGCAGGGCGGGTATTGCCATGAGATAACTCATAAGCAATGAATATCTATATAACAGCATCCGGAAAACACGTTAGTCCAAACCATTTCCCCAAAAATATAAAATTAAGCTTCATATTATGTTATTTTTCTCCTCTTGGTTTGAAGATTACCGTCAATCACCTGCAATCTTAGAAAAAAGCCTCTGTTTTCCCACATGGTTTCACCAAAATTCTTCCCAGTCGTCTTATCCCTTATAGTGCATCTTTCTGTATCCATTGCAACGCTGTAACCACTCCTTTCCATCTTGCCAACACTCATCGCGTTTCCCACGATCCCTGGAACGTAAAGCACATTCTTGATCGTCATCTCGATCCCATCTTTCGTCATGATGCTCACATCTCCCATTCCTTAAGCAATGAGAGTACCTCCAATTATCCTGAAATTAACCCTAGCTCGGTATGTTCTGTCCAAAGTGGTGAAATACTTGACATACGGTGTCATATGATTCGTGGCACTGGAGTATATCATCCACATATCCTTATCAAATGTTACAGGAGCAATGTTGATTGCTAAAATTTCGTACTCAGGTAGTTTCTTCTCTAACTTGGCTTGTGCGTTAGCTTCTTTTAGCAAATTCCAAAGATTACGTACTTGACCACGTCCCAAAGTCCTTTCTCCACCAGGTTAGATTTCACGATTGGAGCCCATATTTCATAGTTAAGCTCATCGGAAACAACGTCTTGTAGAGTCGGAGGATTCGCCACAGCCATTGCCGGCTACTCTTAGGGTTTCTTTAAGAGCTCAACGTCCAATGTCGAAATCAATGTTTCCAAATCCGCCGATCCCAAACCTGTGTAATTATCGTTTTAACTCGGTTTAGTAAGTACAATGGGCTAAACTTAAATAATTATGGTTGTAATTCGGTTTAGTAATTTGTTTCCGTATCGACGACTTAGCGATGGTTTAAACAGGTTTAGTTGTAATTATTGACCGTTAGACATTAAAACAAAAAAAGGATTTATCTGACCCGATATTAAACCGAAATTGGTTTCGATATTTCCTTTTTTTTTTCCTTTTTAGGTTTCCCATATTTCCTTACTTATATGAGAGTGGCCTTCACCTCTGCGTTTTCACTCGTCTTTCTTTCTCTACAAGCAAAAAAAAAAACAAAAAAAACATCCTCTGTCTCTGTCTTTCTGAATTCTGTGAAATCGAGAAAATTAATAATGGTGAAGAGAGGAGGAACGAAGAAGAAGATTACAATGGAGAAGATTACGAAGAAACTTTCCATAGCTCCTACTTTCACCAAACGCCGTGAAGGTCTTTTTAGTAAAGCTTCTCAGCTATGTCTTCTCTCCGGCGCACATATCGCAATCTTAGCGACTCCTCCTTCTTCGGAGTCCAACATCTCTTTCTACTCCTTTGGTCACTCCTCTGTCGCTTCTGTTGTCTCCGCTTATCTCTCCGGACAACGTCCTCTTCTGTTCTCGAAGGAAACAACAGACAGACGAGGGAAGACGTTGTTGTTTGCTTGACTTGGAAGGATCTAGGGTTAGGGCTTTGGTGGGAAGACGAGAGCCTTAACAGATCAGAGAATCCCGAAGAACTGAGGGACGCGATGGGCTCCATGTGGACGTTGTTGAGTGATCTCAAGGGATTAAAGACCAACGTTAATAATGATCGAAGAGATCATACTCATCAAGCTTTCGTTAATGATGATGACGACTTGAAGAAGAAGGAGAAGATCGATGTTGTTTTAGGCAACGGAACTCAAGCGCCGTATCAAACCCTAAGTCTTCAGTCCACTACTTCTCCTGCAATTTGTTGCATTCCTGATGATGACTCACCTGCAAATTTCAACAAGATCACTGAAGAGCAGTATCAGATCAACGAGATTTGTGAGAGTTTTGGTGTTATAGATAACAACAACACTTTATCTCAAGGAAACAACAACGCTGCTTTACCTCAAGGATATTTGGATTACGATCAAGAGATTGATATTGAACAACTCATTGATTTCGATACGCCTTTTGAAATTTCGTTCGATGATTGTGTTTTTGAGAACACTACTCATCAAGAACTTGAAGAGGGTCTTTTGAGAAATTTTGAAGCTGTTGATGATGATCATGCCTCAATGGAGACAACAACAGATACAGTTATGTGCTCCTATTTAGAAGGCCTTGAAGATGAAGATGATCTCCAGTTCTCTGATTTTTTCAACAACTTACCAACCATTGCAACACTTTGAAGATCATATCTCTGCTGCTCTGCAAATTTTCCCAATTAACTTCTTTATGTATGTATTGTGGTTCGGTTAACTTTTGTTTTAGATAAGTGTTATCATCATCATGTAATGAATGAAGGTCCGGTTTGATCTCAATCAATTTTCCATATATGTAGGAGGGAAATTGATCGAACTCAAACCGGTTCAGCTTCAATTTGGTTTAATGATATAATTTGAGTTCTGTTTCTATGTTTTGTGTTTGTTGTAGTTTCAAGTCCAAATTCATGTGTGTGTTTTTTTTGTCAGCCTTTATCTACTAACAAAAAAGGAAATAAGCAACTTATGGCTTGTCTTATCTGGTATATTAAATTAGGAATCAATGAGCATTTATTTACAACAGAAGCATAACCAAAAACATCTGTTCCTAGCAATCTATGGCTTTCTTGTTAATGCTCTTCCATGAGATTCTTCATCAACTTCTAGCCTTCTCTAGCTCCAACGGAGAAATGTTAACCTCTAGCGACAACTGCTTATTCTGCTTGCTTGAAGTTTTACCGATGTGTCTATACCACCAAACGAACACATAAATATATACATCTCTAAGAAGACACATTATGTATCCAATTCAACCTTTTTCCCTCAAAATATACCTCGGCTGCAGATGGCGATTCCAAATACTCTCCGGGAGACAACCAGTTCTTGTTTTTGTTGAAACACCGTTGTTTAACAAGTCGTCATTTTCCTGCTTCGGAAGATAGAGTTAATGTTTCTTTATGTTTGGACACAAATGGCTGTAAAGAAACCGCAAGAAAGATGAGTCTTTGATTACCGTTAGCTTTTGAGAATTCTTGTGAAGATAATGCTCGGTTCTTCTTTCATGTACGAGAAGAACTGCGCATTTGCAAGTGAAGAACAGAAGCAGAGTAGCGAGAGAGAATACCACGAGAGACTCCACCACAATCACGGATCCTAGAACTACCACCAAGTGACAAAAGGTATTACTATGTGAACCGGAGAAATTAGAGGTTTGAAACCAAACCAAACTAAACAAAAAACATTCCAACACACATCTAACTCCCTTTTTTTTTGGTCAAACACACATCTAACTCCTTATTGTTCGAATGTGCGTTTAATATGATCTCCATGTTCAAAATGAATAGCCGAACTAAACCGATTTAACTAAACAAAATCAAACAAAACAGAACCAGATTCAACCAAATCGAACCATTTGAGATCAAGGAACAAAAAAAACAAATCAAAATGAGACTAAACTGAAGTGGAACCAAACCAAAATCAAACCATATGGTTATAGTTTGGCAAGATTTTTGAAAAAAACAGAGTAAACCAAACTGAATGGAAACCACTCCAAGTTTAAGATACACGTACCATGAGCTGCAAGGGCACTCAAAGGTCTCTTCCTGATGAGGCTTATGTGAGCCTCTGCGTGTAGAGGCAATGAAATTCTCTCGGTGCAGTCAAGGAAACACCCGTAGTTTCCCATGTCACTCAGTTTCAGAGTCAAGATAGCCCCGTTCTCTCCTCCCTACACGATATTTATGATTTTTAATATCAGGAACCGAGAACATTTAATTGAAAGATAGATGCTTGACTTTACGTAATGGATTAGCTGTTGCATGAGATCGTTGCATTGATTTATAGTTCCACGAAACCTGATCCCGCTAGCTTCGACATTCACGTGTTTAGAAATGGCGGCATAAGTTTGAATTGGCTGCCATTGGAACATGTTTTTGAACCTTAGCTCTGTCGAATTTATAAGCTCCGATGGTAAGTTTGTCAGCAGAAACCCGTCAGTGACTTCCACAGAAAACGTTACTAAGAAATGGGATTCACCACCTGATATTTTGCTTTTATCAGTCAAAAAAGGATTGTTGCTAGCTTTTAAGTGATCAAGAGTGAATTTACATTACCTGGAAAATTAGTAAGATCTGGATCTCCAACTGAAAAGTTGAACTTGTCTCTTTCCCGGTGAAAGATCAGTGATTCACTCCCATTACTCTCCAGCAGTATATATTGAGGAACATTAATAAATGGTGGATCATTGACAGGTTCAACAAAAACCGGAACATCAAGATGATTGATCCCATTCTTGTTCCTTGTTGATAGCCGAAGAGAATCAACACCAGAAAAATTCTCATTTCTGAGACAGTCAGGCCAAAGAAAAAGGTTATAAGTTGAAATGAGAGTGAATATGTAACACTGAATATCTGTGATTCCATATCTACCCGAGATAATGAATTGACTGAAGTGCAGGATTGATCACTCCTATATGTCCTTCTAAGATTAAGAGCCTTCCATCTTCACCTCCGTTGCTAACTGAGAGTCTTCCACTTGGAGGCAGTCTAAATTGCATCAGCATTGGAGACAGAATGACCGATCCCGAAACTGCTTGTACTGTTACTGAAATGTTCTCCATTAAGTCTGAGTAGCTTATCTCCAGGCCAGCGAAGCCACTGTAGTAACATTCAAGAACAAGATTACTACAGTTGAAGTGGAATATTATTAAGATATACTTATGCAAGCAAGAAAAAATGAAGAATACTTGCCCAGATCTAGGACTGATTAGATCTTCAGTTGCTTGTAATCCCCCAGAAAATGAGACAAACAGAGGAGGAGCAGTAAGAACAAAGATATATACCGTAGCTGCGGCTAAGTTTCCATTGATGTCAACTATTGTATAAAGAAAGGAGTCATTTCCTGAAAAATCCTTCAATGGCGTGTATCTAAGAAGGTTTCCATCCCTCAGTAGAGAACCATGACTTGGCTAACACCCAAAATTTAAAGACAAAGATTATCCAACTGTGAAGTGATTTAGCTTGTGAGAAATGCCAATTTCATTGCTTACTTGTGAGAAACCGAGAATGCTTGCATTGTCACCAGCAAAGTAGTCGTTTTCAAGTGGTTTGAAAGATATTGACTCATCTTCCCACACAGTGATTGGATCATCATAGGCTCTTGGAAAGTATCCACCTAAATCATGGCACAATCTCATAACACATGTAACTTAAGAATCATGGTGAAGGAAAAGAAGTAATAGACTTACTGCTATACACATTTACGTCAAAGGGGCAAAGTTGGATATGTTTATTGTCAAACATTACGCACATTCGGTAAGTACCAACCTCCATGGCCAGATAGCTACCAGTATATGTCCCATCATTATTATCGGCAAAGTTCCATGTAGTGAAAATTGATGTGTTACCCGAGGTAATCTCTAACTTTAGCCGAGATGACTGTGAAGGCACAGGATTGTAGAAATCGTCCAAGAGCAACACCACAATGTCATTCTTGATTTGCGTTGGCACTTTTGCATTGAATAGGGTCACACTACATGCTGCCACATTCACTTCACCTGAGAGAAGCAAGAGTATACTGATCACAAACAAGGAGAACGTACATTTCCCAATTAATTGGCACTATCTACACATGGATGTATCTAGTTGTCTAAATTAGGGTATGCAACATGATACCTGGATATACTTCCTTGATGAAAGGTTGGCCTCCATTGAGGACTATGTTTGCAGATGATATAAAGATTTTATAACTCCCACTCCTTTTTGGAGTATAAGTTACATCAAAAGTACTCGCTTGGGTGCCTGAAGCCTGCAAGAAGGAAACTCCCTTAAGTCTTCAGGCCTAATCAGGTATGCATAAGCACATATGCAGATACTTCTTACTCTTCCGCCATGTTTCTCGTACAAGGGAGTAACAATTTGGTAACTTGTTCCAGTGCCTATTAAATCATTAGCTAATATAAGCCACAAGTGAAGACATCAACCAATAAAGAAAGTAAGCAAATCAGGAAAACATATTTGTACCATTGAGGGATTCTCTTGGCGTTATGGTTGGCAAAATATACGATGAATCAGTCTCTTGTACGATTCGGACCTGAAGTCTATCCACTTGGATTGAAGAGGGATAACCATAAGCATCTTTCAAGTAAATAAAGAAGCCAAGAGACTCTCCAGCAATAGAGGCATTGATCCCTGAACCATTTACTATACTTCTTGATCCATCACAATAACCTGTCAAGAAAAATAAATGAGAGAAGTGCTGCAGAGAACATTCACCAAAGAACAAAAAATAGCAGCTTAGGAAATCACTGACCTATATATACTGTATATGCATATGGCATACCAGAGATGCTCTTATTGTGCTTCATATCAGAAAGAGTGAGTAAGAAATTTCCTGGTTCAGACAGACTGAAAGACATCAACTGGATCCCTGGCTCTATATACTTAAACTGGAAATCAGCTACCGGTATGGACAAACCGGTCTCTTTTTCCACCACATCAGCATCAAATTCGTAAAATCCAAAAACAAGGTTTCCGAATCGATCTTTCTGGTGTAACATAATCTCCATTTTGGAAAATATCTGCCATGTGTTTAGCTCTGACTTCCATATACTCACACAACTGGAAACATCCAAAGGCCCTGCTCAAAACCAACAAAATTTTGAAAAAAATAATATCTCAGCGTAAAATCTACATGATTGACGTTTAAGAAACGAAACTCAATTACCTGAATTCACCTCAAGAGGTAATGGAACACCATTCAATGTTTGGCTCTCCATCTCCACAAGCAGTAGGAATTTTCCAGCGGTGACAAGAACAAACTCAATGGAAATATAACCAGATTCAATCCATCTAATGTGTGTGATATTAAAAATACTAGCAAATGAACCATTTTCATTAAGAAGAGACAACGAAAAGCCCTGAAACTCCATTTCCTTCCCGGAAAACGAAATGTTATTCCCAAATGCATCCTTGGGTAGAATCAAGATTGATGCATTCATCCCGGCTTCAAACACGCTTGTAAGACCCATCCAAGAAATAACAGAGACTGATGGGTACATTAACCCTTCACAAAACAATGAAGCAGAAGAGCTCTTGAGGAACATCAAAATAACATGATTGAGGAACCAAATATAGACTTTATCAAAAATCAACATTCCAGAATCTCAATTTCAAAAAAAACGAACCTGGTTCAACTTCAAAATGAAGCGACGAATCAAGGACTTTGAAATTCTCATCCTCTATAACGACATTGAAGATCCCAACCATGATTGGAGTAAATGAAATCTTCCAATTGCTAAGATCAAACGAAACCCCAGAAATGTACGAACTGTTCCCAATTTTCCCGTTCACAGTAACTGTAGGCTTAAATGCGCTCTGACCTAATGAACCGTTCCCTTGATTTTCAAAAGTTCCGAGAACTTTGATCATAATTATAGAGATTTCACCAGATTTAAACTTGTTCTTATCATCCAACCAACTGAAAGAAAATTTCGGGAGCCCAGATTCATCTACGATTAGAGAAACAATCAAAATCAATCGCATCGAGTAAACGATAGTAGTGGAGAAGATAAAAAAAAACAGAAACGAACCTGATGATTGGGAATTTGAGATTGCATTGAAGAAGAAGAAGAAGAAGAAGAGAGCAAGCAGTGAAGCGACTTTGATCGCCATTGATGGAGAGAAACAGTGTCGGTTGAGGTTTGAGGAAGAAATTGAAATTAGCGCCAAACTGCTGCTGTGATTTTGTGGCGCTTCACGATTTCTCACTGGGCTTCACTACTTGGGCATGAATTGTTCTTCACAGCCCAAAGTCAAGCAGACCCGGTTTTGTTTCCGAATTTAACCGGTTAATTTGTTAACCAAAATCACACTAGACTCGATTCCGAACTTCAATTTTGAAACCCTCCATTTGGTTTGGTTGTCTTCTTCCTCTTGAAAATGTATGTTTTGGTTTCCTCCCCAATGTGAAGAGGACATCTAAGCTAGCATCCCCCGAACTAGTGAGAATGTCATCTCAATCCCACAACTGAGGAGAACCCCAAAAACAAGGGGTGGAGACAAGAATGAAAGGGAGGACTTCAACAAGTTAGTAGAGAGCTTAATCACCCTAATGGAGTATGAAAATTTTAAAGGAACAATTATCACTAAGAAGATTACTCAAGAGACTCCAATGGATCCAACAAGCATCTCAAGCATGGAAAGCATTCAAGAGGACAACTCAACATACAAAGATTCACAGCAAGCTTCATGCGTGCAACTAAAGTTTTCCACAATGGCATTCTTGCCGGTTTTACAAGGATATCAAGAATCCACTCTTTTCATAATATCCAAGAATGTTTTAAGGAGCTACAAATTATGCAAGGTGAATACCGGACCGGCCCTGAGATTTGAAAGACCACAAGCGAGAGAAAAAAAATGTTGCTTTTGACATTTTCATTTTCATAATAAAGAAAAATAGTTCATAAAAAAAATTGAGACACTCATATATAGAGAAGATTTGACAAAAAAAAAAATTTGACAATTTAGGGCCACAATAATTTTAGAAGAGGAAGAAGATGAAAAGATTAATTATGATTTATGTAGTTAGATTTAATTGAGAAATCTTTTTATTTTGTTTAATTTGGTTTACTTAAGAACTATTTTTCTAGTTGGGAAGGAAAGTGATCTCCACAGCTATCACTAGGTTATCAATGATTTATAAAATTTGAGGGCTGGAAAATTCATATACCTCAAGCAGCTGCAAACATGGGCTTGGACCGCTTGGGCTCAGGGGCGGCCATGGGTGAGTATTTAAATTATTCTTTAGACTCACGAGTTTTCCTTTGTTGTTTTTGGATGCTTTTATTTTACTTTGAGTCATTAGAAAGTCCTACCGTTTTGTAGTTTAGAGTCTAAAGAGCGTGTCATTTTAGTCATTTTCTTATTTGTATTTTTAGGCTAAGAAGTCAAACGTGTTTATAAAGCTCCTTCTCGGCTTGTATCTTTTTAACATATCAATAAATAACCACAAATTTTCTTCTTAAAAGAAATCCTAGCCGCTTTCTGTTCTTTGCGTGTGATTCGCTCAGACTTATCAAAGCTCTTCCACTAGCTTTGTGGCTTCTCTCAATCTACTGTTTGTCTTCATTCATATCTCATCTCGTCTCTTATTTAGAGAGAGAGAGAGTATTATCACCATCTAAAAGCTCCATCACGTTTCACTTCGATCCATTACTTGTCAAGCAGAGGTAGATTCCGAGGTCTACTCATCATATCTTCAATATTTTTTTTGGGTAGATTCCTACTTGCGTTGTTAATTGGGTTTTCCTCTCTTCCCATTTTTCATCTCTTTTAGGGAAAGTGATTATATTTCATGATTATGGTCATGAATGTTTGAGAATTTTTAAGTGGTTTATAGATTATAGATTTAGATTTTTAGATTTTAGGTTTTAGATTTTGCACAAAAAAGAAAAATAAAATAAGTGAAAAATATCAAAACAAAATCCCGTTCAAATAAACTCAAATACTCAAAAAATAGTTTTTGGTTTTTGCTTAGAAATTTTCAAAAACTCCAAGAATCTAGATTCCCTATTTTTTTTAGAGAATCCACTTTCATATAATATTGATTGAGTAATTAAGTGGTTTTTTGGAAAATCAAAAGCCAAAAACCATGGTAGAAGTTATTAGATTTCATCTTTGAATCAACTGTTTTACCAGTTTAGCTTAGGCTACTTTCACATGTTCTATATTTACCTGAATTTACGATTAAACCTGCACTATATGGAACTGTTTGGTAATTATGTAAGAAAACCTTTGAGATTTGTCTACTTAATATACCACTTCTTTCGTTGTAGAGAAGAAGATGGATCGTGTTAGTAGTCTACCAGACGAGGTTCTTTGTCATATATTGTCTAACCTTACCACAAAGGAAGCTGCTTCGACATCGGTTCTCTCTAAGAGGTGGCGCAATCTGCTTGCATTTGTCCCTAATCTCGTTATTGATGACTCTGTGTTTCTGCATCCCGAAGAGGGTAAGCGGAATAGGCCCGAAATGATACAGAGCTTCATGGCTTTTGTGGATAGAGTATTGGCATTGCAGAATAATTCTACCTTTAAGAAATTCTCATTGAGGTGTTTAAGTTTAACTAAGGTTCATTCTAATCGTGTGGATGGTTGGATAAGTAATGTGTTGGCGCGTGGTGTTTCCGACCTTGATCTATTCATCATTTTGGATAGTGATGATGATGACGATAACATGGATAACTATAGTCTGGCTCCAAACTCTTTTGAGAGCAAGACGCTAGTTAGTCTGAAAATAGATTGTGGAATTGAGATTGGTTGGGTTGCTGGGAGTGTTTCCTTACCGATGCTGAAAACTCTCGTTATTGACGGAGCTTTGGTTGATAAGTTTGAGATTCTTCTTCATGCTTTGCATGCGCTCGAGGAATTAGTCCTGGTTTATGTGCTCTGGAAAGAACGGAATGTGAAAGTATCAAGTGCAAGCCTCAAAACCCTTACATTAGATGATAACGAATGTCTCAAAAATTTATCCATTGATACACCGAGTCTCGTTTACTTTAAGTACATTGGTTATCTTTTGCCGGACTATCAAATAGTTAATATGAAAAGCTTATTTGTTGCTCAAATCATCTTCTTACTACCTCCACATCATCTCCAGCGAGTTAGAGAACCAGATAATGATGATTTGTTCTTTTACCATTACGATCTCGGATTTGATAATGTGTGGAAACTCTTTCATGGCATAAGACATGTTCTGTATCTTGACTTGTCTGCTAATACTCTCGAGGTTTGTTTCCTATTTTTCTCTCTCTCTCTCTCTCTCTCTCTCTCTCTTGTAATATCATTGTTCAGCTGGTCTCAGAGAAATAAAAGAAGGAAAACCACAACTTCGTCTCAGTTCCTGAAGCATAGTGTTCATGTTTGTTTGGTCTAGTCTTGAAACATGTAATTGCAAAATGTCTGGTTTGTTTTTAGGTGATGTCTCTATGCTGTGAATCGATGCCATTATTCAACAACCTCAAGTCGTTATCTATTAAGAGTAACAAGGATCGAGGATGGCAAGCAATGCCAGTTCTTCTAAGGAACTTTCCACATTTAGAAACTCTAGTCGTTGAGGTATAAAAACAACTCATTTGCCAAAGATTAAGTTCATTCATACTTTGAATCCCTTATTGTCTCTTTTATGATTTCAGGGTCTCTTGCACTATGAGACAGAGAAATGCGGGGATGCTTGTGACTGCATTTCTAGGGAGGACAAAGGTGATTCGCTCAGGTCTTGTCCAGTAAAGATGTTTAAGATTAAAGGGTTTCGAGGAACAATGAAAGAGATGACAATGATAAAGCATTTCTTGGACTATTTTCCGTGTTTGAAGAAGATGGAGATCTATATTGAAGAGAATGATCCTACAGAGCTCAGAGTCCCTGAAGTGGCTAAACGTATCTCGGAGATGATCGAAGACTACAACAAGATATCGAGTTGCAATGTCCAGCTCTGGGTGAGTAATTAGCTGGACATTGCAACTCGATATCTTGTTGTAGTCTTCGATCATCTCCGAGATACGTTTAGCCACTTCAGGGACTCAAAAAAGAAGTGTTTGATGAACAAAACTTGCTCATAGTTTTGCCAAAGATCCCTATGGAGCTTGACTTCGGTTTAATTGGTTTAAAAACTGTCTCAAACCAAACCAATTGCAAAACCTGATTCTATTTCTTCTGTTTTATTTTTTATTTTTATTTTTATTTTTTTTTGCAACACCTGAATCTATTTCCTTTTCTTTTATCTTTTGTCGTTGGATTGTTTTTTTAAATTGATTTCTCAACAGTAATTTGCTCCATGTGTATTTTTAGTCAACTTCTTAACTGATCTTAGTTGAAGTGATACTTAACTAATCTTTGTAAGATTGATTTGGAACATTTTTCAGTTTCCTGAGACGCTACGTTATTGGTTTAAAACCGGCCCAAACTAAAAGAAATTAGATCCAAAATAAAAACCAGAAACCTAATATCTTCCCTTTGTATCGAGATTCAATTGTGGAACTTGGCTGTATCAGTAGGATGATTTGATTTGGTTCGGTCTGAGTTACTTTGGATTTTAGAACCGATTCAAGCAAACCAATTATAAAGTTAACCGAACACGAACAGCTTTATTTTCCAAAGCCCTAAGTTTCTTCCCCAAGTTACCCTAATTTAGGTGGTTCTGCTGCAAAGTACTCGTGTGATCGTCATCTTCTAGCTATCAAGGTATGTACCGGAGTTGAAAACTCGTCTGCTTCCGTGTGATCTCTTAAAAAAAATTCATATTTTCAGCATTAATGGCTTATTAGCTTCGTATATTAGTATGAACTCAAAGGTTGGGAGTTTTCTTCTTCTTTCTCGTCTTTAGTAGGGTAGTTGTGTAAGCATGTTCCCAAGTATAAGCCAAAATTTAAATCATCTATTTTGTTTTCCCTTGTGTGGTTAGCTTTGGCTACTTTGTTTCTCTGTTTTTTTTTTTAATCAGTGTATATATCTTCACAATATTCATAATGTGAACGTTTTTTTAATATAGCGTCTTCTAGCTACAACTCCCAAATTCACCAATAGAAACTCCTATGAGATTTTAAGAACTAATAGAACTGTGGGATAAGCTATAATGCGTGTTTCTTACTTTGACTTGTTTCTACACCATGCTAGCATGCTTCATCATGTCATCAAGAGTGCTAAAAAGCTGAATCTAACCCTTTGATGAAGTCTTATCACTCAAACCTTTTACAAAGCTCACAATGGCTCTCTGTAGTGGCTATTGAACATTAAAAATCAATGGTAAGAGATTTAACTCCTATGACTACAGTTAAAAACTTCTATTCACTCTCATTCGTATCTAGAAGGGTCATA
>CM051385.1:11314337-11339337 GCA_028015245.1 Cardamine occulta
ACTCCATTTTTAGGACTAACAGCTTTAAAATGGCTAAATCCTTGTTAGTGAAAGCATTGATTCTTCATATTCATATGAATAGGTGTTGTTTAACCTTCCACATGTGTCTTCTAACTACAACTCCCAAATTCACCATTAGAAACTCCTATGGGATTCTAAGAACTAACAGAACTGTGGGATAAGATATAATGCGTGTTTCTTACTTTGACTTGCTTCTACACCATGCTAACATGCTTCATAATGTCATCAAGAGTGCTAAATGGCTGAATCTAACCCTTTGATAAAGTCTTATCACTCAAACCTTTTACAAAGCTCACAATGGCCCTCTGTAGTGGCTCTTGAACATTAGAAATCAATGGTAAGAGATTTAACTCCTATGACTACAGTTAAAAACTTCTATTCACTCTCATTCGTATCTACAAGGGTCATAACTCCATTTTTAGGACTAACAGCTTTAAAATGGCTAAATCCTTGTTAGTGAAAGCATTGATTCTTTATATTCATATGAATAGGTGTTGTTTAACCTTCCACATGTGTCTTCTAGCTACAACTCCCAAATTCACCATTAGAAACTCCTATGGGATTCTAAGAACTAACAGAACTGTGGGATAGGCTATAATGCGTGTTTCTTACTTTGACTTGTTTCTACACCATGCTAGCATGCTTCATCATGTCATCAAGAGTGCTAAAAGGCTGAGTCTAACCCTTTGATGAAGTCTTATCACTCAAACCTTTTACAAAGCTCACAATGGCCCTCTGTAGTGGCTCTTGAACATTAGAAATCATTGGTAAGAGATTTAACTCCTATGACTACAGTTAAAAACTTCTATTCACTCTCATTCGTATCTACAAGGGTCATAACTCCATTTTTAGGACTAACAGCTTTAAAATGGCTAAATCCTTGTTAGTGAAAGCATTGATTCTTTATATTCACATTAATAGGTGTTGTTTAAGCCTCCACATGTGTCTTCTAGCTACAACTCCCAAATTCACTATTAAAAACTCCTACGGAGCTTGCCCTTGGCTACGATTGGTGAGGATGGTGTTCATGTTGATAGCACAAAACTGGTTTATCAAATACCATTTCCCATCAAATCCTTGCTCAAAATGTAAACTAAATACAACACACTCTAATTAATTAATCGGCTTCTATATATACTTGGGGTTACCTCGGCTACTCCCGGGTATATATATTCAATAATTGATATGTTTATTTTTGTTAAGAAAAATGGCTTGTATCTGATGAGGTTTTAAATTCTCAAGATTTAAAGTTAGAAGATGATCTAATAATATTAAAATAAAGAATACAGTTTTTTGTAAATAGTTTAGGAAAATTGTTGAAAGTGACTAATTTTGTTACCAATGGTTTCATCTTTTGTATTTTTGTTTGTTTTAAACGATTAATGATTCATAATTTGCAAAACTGAAAGGTGTAAAAGTTACAAATAAGAGAAAAGAGAAAACAACATCACCAATAGGAAAATGGATAACAGCATAAAACAGGTCAAACTAAGAACAATTTGAAACCGAAAGTTTCATGAAGAGAAAAAGAGAGCGTCAACAGTTGACGCAAATATAAATAGTATTTCTTTTGTTTGTAACCATTTTGTTTTTTTCTTCTTGTTTTAATAGATGGCTCTTTTGTTTTGTTTTTTTTGTGCAAACTAATTTTTTTGTCTTTGTGCCTCATATTTTCTTGCCTTCTGAAATTGGTGATGTATTAATGGTTTTGTCGAAGTAAAATCATATGCTTGGTGTTGATTCTAGCTGTAGGTTTGCTACACCTTAAAAATTTGAATTTATTTTGTGACATATATATATATATATATATATTTACAATTGTTTCTAAAATATATGTAGGTTTGTGCAAGCACCTTCGTCTATTTTTGTGTTACTAAATCATTGTAGTGTCACACATATCCTTGAATAAATGTGTACGTCTTACATCTTCTTTTGGGGTCATAATTATAATTCTCGTTGCAGAATTTCTAACTTTACTATAGACAATCACACCCTTCACCTAGAGGTTTCCTATCATTATTGCGATCTCGAATTAAATCAAACTTTGGTTTTTGGTCAAACCTGCAAAGAAAACAGAAAGTAATGACATCATTTTGAGATACTTAGAAAATGTGCCGGTTCCATACTGCCATCACACCAGTTGTAACAAACCATGCAATACTTAGATTTCAATAGTGGTGGGATCTTAAATCAAAGTACAACTTAGTGAACTCACTATTAGTTCAAAGAAAAAACTATTAGGACTCATGAAACTTCCTAGAATTAAACTTGAATAGAGAAATAATAATTGGATCTCAAAGTTGGAAATTGCATCAAAGACCAGCAAATTAACCTATGAAATTTATAAACCCCCCGAAATCTTGCCCTTTTGAGTTCAATAGTCAAATTTTCACATAGCTTACCCCATCTGTGTGTAGCAAGTCTCAATCTCTAAGCTAAGACTCTGTTTTATTTTTGGCTCAAGGCCTTCACGACACCAGCAATTGCATTCAATTAAAGAGCTGTCATAGAGCAATAAGACAACAATATTCACTGGTCATACCAAAATAAAAGACTACAATATTCTGACCGGATGTGACAACATACACAACCAATCATCCAAACCACTATCACAGATGAAAAGATGGTATTAGATTTGCAGTATACTCTAACTAATCATCATATAATTCAATTCAACGATAAAGATAACAGACGAACAATTTACCTCTCACAAAGGTTTAAGAGTTTGTTGGAAATTGATATATCTTGGACTCCTCTATTTCTCACGGCTACCTGATTCACATCAATAAATACGAAATGGCCTATTAGATGGAGAACTGTTATGCTAATATGGTCAGCGATAAGAACTCAATAAATAGAACGAAACTCTACTCTTCCATGACATCTGAAAGAACAACTTTGACCTCTTTAAACACAAAAACCATAAGCTATGTAGAAATGTATCATAACTTAACCCAAATGAAGGTAAACAAATTTAGAAAATCAATATTGATATATAAAAAGTATTCATTAATATACTAATCCCATAACATGTGATTTACAGTATATCTATGTTAAGAATTAATACTTCACCACAAGTGATAGAAAACTATTATATCATGCACATTTCAAACTATTATACTTTGTTATTGTTGTTTTTCTATATTGGATGATGGACAGTGCTTTGGTATGAAAGCTCTAATCTATTGAAACAAACAGGATGATAACGTATCCGATAAGTGGACTCCATAAGATTATCTAGCAAAGAAATTCAACATTTTCAAAGTGTCAAAACTAACATTACAACTAAAAGAAGCAACTTCACCATTTTACCTCACCTGCAATATAATGAAAGGAAATAATAGACAATGAGTTGGGTTTTGAATGGATAAATAATAAGATTGATCAGAACACGATCTCATACATAATAATTAGACTCCATCAGATTATAATAGAACTGATATAACTTTCACCAGAAATGTGTAATAATCCTTTTAACAGTTTGTGTTACCCTGCAAACAGACTTTATGTTACACCACCATGTGGTAAGCCACTGTTAGTTTCTGGTCTTTTATCCCCCAACCTTCCTAAGATATATTTGATCCAACATGTTAAACTAAAGCTATTAGATTTTTGTTCTCTTCGTATCTCAACAATAACATTGTAGGGAGTTTGTACTTACATGTGAATAATTTGCATCTAAAAAGCCACTGCAGAAGCCCTCGCGTGATTCCACTTTTACTTATTACAAGTTCTACAAAGCAATAGAGTAAATCTGGATAAGTTATACACGATCATTTAATCTGTTTCATATTATTAAAACTTTATAAGAGGATAATGCATTGTGTCATTCAGCAATCTAAGAAAGAAACCCATTTTGAGATTATTCTTCTAAAGGCTTTGTACGCTGCTGCAACTTTAACTCATTTCTCTAATTAATTTATTAAGAATGATTCAGTCACAAATTTTGTTTAAAAAATTATCATGCCATCCATTTAGACCCACAAAGCATAATTAATGAACCCATGGATATACAATAATAAACTCAGACCCTAAACATTATCCCTAAAGACAAAAGATGTAAGATACACTCATGTTCTTTTCTCAAAACCCCAAAATAGCATTATACTTGTACTTGTATTATCCCTAGTTAAAATCTCTAGACTCCATGCAAAAAAGCTTGGTTTCCTTGACAACCTCAATTGCTTTACCCATCGAAGATCATATCACCACCACAAACCTAAGCACCAGAAGACCATGATATCCAATTTGTTCTTTAAAGGCATTAACCATCCTGAATTGCAGAGAAGAAAATAAAGTTACAATGAAGAAAAAAACAGCCATACCACTGTCTTGCAATAAGGGGTCGATCCATCATCAATAAGAAATATAACTTCCATAACTGGTAATCATACCCCTGATAAAACCATGATGCTCCTCCTTCTAACTCGATAAATATGTCTTTCACATGGCATCCACATTCCGAAAGAGAAAGTTTTAAGCCTCCTTCATCACTTTGCAAGCCTAGAGACAACCCGATTTCCATGCCTTCAACCTTACCGAGAAGGCGAGAATCAGCACTCATCAAATTCCCGTTTTTGATACTCAATTGTTCACATGAATTTTTTCATTGGTTTATTCTTTTTTTATTATTAAATTTTAATTATTTTATTAAATAATATATATTTTTTTTAATTATTTTATTTTGTAGACATTACTGTGGGTTTCTCCCATCGAAAGTGCTCTAAGACGGTTTAGAAAATGAATTATATTTTCAATATATATATTTTTTTTATAAAATAAATGTAATATAATTTTGAAACAACATAAATTATTAAAAAAACCAATAATCTAAAAAAAACTAAGACATCATCTTTCTCTCTTCTGTTTCAAAAAACTCTTTGACTAAATTCCTATAATCTAAAATCCTAACTAATTCTTTCTATGGATATATGATAGCTAGACCATTCAATCATCAAGGATTTCAGGTTTTCTAAGAAACTTCACCATAGCAACTTGTGATCTCACTTCCTTCCAAGCAAGAATATGCTAATGGAAATCAAAACCTTATACTCCACGCTTGAAGCGCAAGGGATTGCAAAGCGGTTTACTCATCGTATGGGCATTACTCAGGTAAGAATCTAGTGGCAGGCCAGAAATTAATTTTAGTGGGGTAAAAAAAAATTAATTCCGTGAAAAATAGTATTTAAACAAATAAAAAATAATGTTTTTTATTAAGAAAAGGGTGCAGTCAATTACAAAAAATACTGTTATTTTCTCTGAGTTACTTTGGATTTTAGAACCGATTCAAGCAAACCAATTATAAAGTTAACCGAACACGAACAGCTTTATTTTCCAAAGCCCTAAGTTTCTTCCCCAAGTTACCCTAATTTAGGTGGTTCTGCTGCAAAGTACTCATGTGATCGTCATCTTCTAGCTATCGAGGTATGTACCGGAGTTGAAAACTCGTCTGCTTCCGTGTGATCTCTTAAAAAAAATTCATATTTCAGCATTAATGGCTTATTAGCTTCGTATATTAGTATGAACTCAAAGTTTGGGAGTTTTCTTCTTCTTTCTCGTCTTTAGTAGGGTAGTTGTGTAAGCATGTTCCCAAGTCTAAGCCAAAATTTAAATCATCTATTTTGTTTTCCCTTGTGTGGTTAGCTTTGGCTACTTTGTTTCTCTGTTTTTTTTTTTAATCAGTGTATATATCTTCACAATATTCATAATGTGAACGTTTTTTTAATATAGTGTGTGCTGATACTTTGTGATTGAGACTACATTTGAATCAAATTCAGCAAAGGAATGGATATAATCAGCAATCTACCGAATGATCTCATTTGCCACATTGTATCTTTCCTTTCGGCCAAGGAAGCTGTTTTCGCATTGGTTCTCACAAAGAAGTGGCAGAATCTATGTAATCTTGAGTTTGATGATGGCACAGTTGAGAATCAAAAGAGTTTGACAGATTTCTTAGATGAAGTGTTGGCTCTGCCTCTCAGTTCCCGCATTAAGACCTTTTCTCTAAACTGTACAAAGGGTATTGATCCAACTCAGTATGCGCAAGTGTATCGTTTATCTATGTAATGTGCTGAAGCGTGGTGTCTTGGAGCTTAAACTTGATATAAATGGGTATTTACTTCCTTCTGAGGTTTTCATTTGCAAGACGGTGGTTAAGTTGGATCTAGGGGCCCCTTTTACAATTGATCGTCTGCCTGAGAATGTTTTTCTTCCGGCGCTTAAGAGTCTCGTTGTTGATTCACTTAATCCTTATACCGCGATCCAAAAGCTTCTTCATGTTTGCCCTTTGCTGGCGCAAATAGAGCGAAGATTGGGAGGCCTAATACTCTTGCCTCGAGGTTGACCCAATTTCAACTGGCGATTTTAAAGAAGAATCATAACACATGTTGATTCACTTATGATCCAGGGGAGTTTCATGGATTTTGTGGACCTGAGTATTGGACTTTACCAAGTTAGTTCTCGCATTAGGAACTTGTCTCTAAAATGTGATGTGGTCTAGTGTGGTGTGTGTATTGGATCTTACACTTTGACATAAATGCTACTTCACTGCCTTAAGAGGTCTTAACTGATCTTCACTCTCAAGTTAGTTACCAACGTTAACAATATAAACCGGAGTTTGGAACGGTTTTCAAAAACAAATAAACCAAATTCTAAACAAAATCAAACCATCCCCATAGTTATAAGTTATAACAACTAACAATGTAAATGTTTGCTTATGAATATGCAATGGAAACGTAACAAGAGAACTTTAACAAAACTATGACAGTGATTGATTACTCCCGCGAAGACTTCACTGTGCAATCCACTTCCCTTATAAGGAACCAGGCACTAGGAATTGAACATTGCAGCCATATAACTTACAGAGGTTCATCATCTTCCCGACAGGTTCAAACATTTTAAGATCTTCGAACAGTGTAGGACTAGGACTATTCTCTTTAGCATATATCTCCATCTCCTTCAAACACGGAAAAGACTCTAAGAAATGCATTATCATCTCCAACTCTCTAATTGTTCCTCCAAAATCGTAAATCTCTAACTTCTTCACTGGACAAGAGGTGAGTGAACGGCCATTTTCCTCGTGAGAAATCCAGTCCCGAGAAATGCAGTCACAAGCATCCCTGCATTTATCTGTCACATAGTGTAGTAGACCCTGAAAACATATAAAGGAGACACAATAAGGTTGTTGTAAGTATGAAATCAATCTTTGTACATGTTTGGCAACTGAGTTTGTTTTTACACCTCAATGATTTGAGTTTCTAAATGTGGACAATTCCTTAGAAGAACTGGCATTGCTTGCCACCCTCGACCTTTGTCACTCGTAATACCTAACGTTTTGAGGTTATTGAACATCGGCATTGCTTTACAGCACCTAGAAAGCACCTGAAAACAAGACAAACCCCCACTAGAAATCACCCAATGCTTCTTTTATAATACAAGAGAGAACAGAATAACAAACTGACCTCAAGTGTATCAGGAGACAAGTAAAGTTCTTGAACATTTCTTATACCAGTAATGAGCTTCCACACATTACCAAGACCGGGAAAAAACATCATCCACCAACATATCATTATTAAGTGCTCTTACTTGCTCGATTTGACCTTGAGTTAATAAATGATTGATTTCAGCCTTAAGTTTTTCAAGTTAACTTCTGGATAATCCTTAGCAAGAGAATCGTAGTAATAAATGTAAACAAGACTTGGAGCATCAAACGAAAGGCTCTTCAGAGATACTAGCTTAGAGCAACCGGAGAGATCAATAGTTAGCTCCTTGAGAATCCGACTTGATACAGTCACATTTGAATCCATCCAGAACATATTAGTCATCTCTAACACCTCAAGCACAGGGCAATAACAAAGAAGCAGTTGAAACAAAGGACTACTCAAACAGTTCGAATCAAGAACGAGAGTTTTAAGCATCGGTAAGCATATATCCTTAGGCCACCAATGAAGATCAAATCTACTTCCTACTCTCAGCTCAACCAATGTCTTACTAACAGAAACCTCTTGAGGCAGCCAATATACCTTAAGATCTATGAATAGATCAAGAACCAAGACACCACGTTGCAACACATTACATATCCAACGATTCACATTATCTGAGTTAACACCAGTTTTACACTTGAGTGAGAAGTTCTCTATTAAAGAATCACCTTGCAAAGCCAATACTCTATCCACAAACTCCATGAAGCTCTGTAGAATTTCTAACCTTTCTCGCTTACCCTTTTCAGGATGTAGAAAGACAGAGTCATCAATGTCGAGATTAGGTACAAAAGCAAACAGATTTCGCCATCTCTTCGAGAGAACTGATGTTAAAGCAGCTTCCTTTGTTGTAAGGAAGGACAAGATATGACAAAGAAGCTCGTTTGGTAGATTGTTGGAGAGATCCATCGTCTTAAACTACACACAAAGCTCGAAACTTTCTTAATGGGTCAAACTGATTCAAAGTATCCCATTTCACTGATGAAGGAAACACATTTAACAACGCAAATAGGAATCAATTCTACACAAAGCAAACTGATTTCGAAATTTTAAATAAAATAATCTCAAAGGAGAATATAATCAGTAGAAGCAGGAGAGATTTGGTACATAGATGCGAAATTGATGGTAGAGTTTGGGGGATTTCGAGAGAGTGAAACGAACATCCAAGTTGAGAAGAAGAGTTTGTAAGCAGCTTGGTTAAAATTGGGAAGCCATTGAAGTTGGCTACTTTTCAAGATTATGTCGTGGAAACTGTATCCGTTGTTAAAATTGGGAGGCCATTAATGTTGGCTACTTTTCAAGAAAACTTACGGGAAGAAAATAATTAAACTTGCAATTAATGGCAAGAGAGAAATGTTAAGACTCATAGATGAGGGTGGAGACTTCAAGGTCAGTGACGAAGATAACAAAGATCTGATTACTTCAACAATCAAGAGAAATATTCTTAGAGTACACAACCAAAGCAATTTTCGGATGCAATGTGTTTTGTCATGCGGTGTGTGATTTGGAGTTTCATCCTGGAGATGATAGCCACATTTAAAGTTCACATCAAAGTGAGATCAATTACGAAGAAGGAACATAACAGGTTTATCAATATGTTAGCGAATACACCTTTACTAGTGAAAGTGTCGTTATATTTCACTTTTATCGTTCAATTGTCTATAATATTGGTTGTTTATGTAATAATTTGTGTTCCAAAATTGTATAATGACTTTGTATTGCCAATTTAAAATTTAATGAAGTAAATTTGCCGTAAAAATGAAATCTTCTCAAGGACTACGAGCGAATCTAATCCTTTAAATCTTCGATAAATTGATTTTCATTAATCTGTTTGTATTCTCTAAGGGAAGCTTTCACACTTTAAATATGTTTGAACATCATTAAATATATGAACGGTATCTTTGTAAATGTTTGACAAATAAGTTGTGTTTGCACCTTAACGACTAGAGTTTCTAAATGTGGACAGTTCCTTAAGAGAACCGGAATGGTTCATATCCTGAGTTAGATGCATGAAACACATCAAATTATGGTTCTTGTTCGCGATGTAATCATATAGTTTGTACATGGATTGTTGACGTTGTGGATAAGTTTATTGCGAAGAGCATCATGTACTTCATATTGCCTGAAACATTGTGGTTATTTCTGAGGGTCTAGTCGTTGAAATACATTTTATCCACGTATCGTTCAAGTTGGTATAAAGTATTAGAATATAAATCAATGTTTCACATCGGAATGATTAGATAATAATTGTCTAATATATAAGTCAAATCAATCACCAGTTATTATGAAATCTTTTGAGAATGAACCGAAAAACAAAACCGTGCGGATTTAGGCAGTTTACTCAAAACGGACAATGTCGTACCAATAAAGAGTTGATTTGAGCATAAACCCAACATAAGGAAAACCAACCCCAATGGTTAACATTTAACAATATTCAACTCATATTAATGAATAAGGATGGACACCAAAAGACACAAGATCTAAAGTAACAAAAATTGAACGAAACATTTGTGAAAACCTAGAGACTAGCCAAGTTTTACAATCTTTGGTTGTTATAACAATTACCGGATTAATACAGATTATTTAATATGTTTTTCGTAAAATATTTTGATCGAGCCAAAACATCTTCGATTTTACATGTGTTCAAATGCTACTCTAAAATGACAATATACGAATACTTGAGTAGAAAAAAGTGTTGATGTTCACAAAAAAAACTAGTGAAAAATATGAAGGGACACATCTTAAGCAAGGCACGTCATGATACAAACGGAAGGTAATGAAATTGAGGTATCGAAAGCTTCTAAAATCGTTGGAAACTGACAACAGTGCTTATTTTAAAACTTCATTTCAAACTCCATCCACTCAAAAGCATACACGTTACATTGTTTCCTAAGTGCTTCACCATTGATTTTAATTTCTCTAACAATAGCAAACTCATAATTGTTGTGTCAAGTTTACGTTTAATTAAGCCTTTACTTTATTCTTGCAACCCCGTGTGAGTTGACAGAGTGAGGGTTAGAGATTGATTCCCCGATCAAACTTTAACAAATTATTTTAATGATTTGGAACTGTTATAGATACAACTAGTCTAGCAAAAGTTTTGATTTAGACAAAAGAAAACAGTGAAAATTATGAATTGGAACAGGTGTTAAGCAGGGCATGTCATGTCATGGTACGAATAAAAAGGTAATGAAGTTTTTTTTTTCCCCTTTTGATAAAAAGGCAATGAAGTGTATTTTTTGTAGTTTGTAACAAATTGTAGGTAAAAAACGTCAAACCTCAAAGGTCTTTGTATTTGTTAACAACAAAGGAAACAAAACATGATGTGTCTCTCCTTATCCCCTTCCCACCCATCTTCTTCTGGTTTTCTTCCATCACACTCAAATAGATTCTTGGCTAAGTAATATATTAGACTTACTATTACATCCTTATTAATAAATCTTCTCTAATTTAACCTAAATATAAATAATTTTCTTAATATACTTAATTATTGTGGAAAAATCACAAATTATATTGTATATATGTTTTAAAAAGGTTCGTGAGTATTGGAATAATGTCTCACATCGGATGTGGATGGGAATCTTAAGTAATATATATAAGATATAGGTTAATACATTCATTGTCAATTAGTTTTGAGTTGAAAAACCATAATTTAATATGCTATCATCTCACTGATCGCTCCTCCCTCACCCCCCCCCCCGGGGAAGGGGGCCTTCTTCGCCTTCCACCTAAGTTGCGCAGGAAAAGCCCAAAACTAATCCCAGGGAACAGTGAAGCTTCATATGGTCTTTCTGTCTAGGTGCAGGTAGTTCGCATTGCCAATCACACGATGCCCAATCCGATCTATAATCAGTCCGATCCAAAAATTTGACATGCCGATCCATACCCGAACATACCAAGATCAATGATTAGAAATGTCATCATCTCAAGGGGACGTATTGAGAATAATGTCCCACATATGTGAATAAAAATCTTAAGTGATATATAAAGGATATGGATCAATCCACTCATTGCCAATTGTGAATCCGTACAATCGGCAACAACGGATGATAAGCTTCAAGGTTTTATACCAACGGTGACTGTGATGTTTGCTTCATTATAATAAATCTCACTAAACATTCTAAACTGCATTTATTTGTCATTGAGGATACCGTTTATTCCAGTACCAATATGTAAACATTAGTTTCGATTAAATTGAATGAAAATGAGAAATAACATATTTCCATATTTAATGGTTCTATTATAAGTCGTAAGTAAGAGTTTAAAGCTTTAGTTGTTGGTGAAAGATAAGGTGAAGAAAAGAAGCGAGAAGCCACAAGGACACTATATGATGCCTATTTTGGTATGGGTACACATGCACATGCTTGCACATGTGTTCCGGCCAATTAGCTCTTGTTTTCCATGTGGTTCGGTATCTCTATATACACTCATGCACCCCATATATATATTATACGTCATGGTCATAACCAATCGCATCCATTGAAGTCTTCGTCATCCAATCCATAAATCCACTTCGCTTCAATAATGCAAAATCTTCAACATTTATGGTTTCCATAAAGTTTTAACATTCTTTTCTTGTCCAATGAAAAAACACTTACATGTATATATATATAGATATGGGAATTTTGAACAACAAAAATAGAAATGGAGATAGTATGAAGAACAAAAAGAAAAATTATATTCTGTTAGTGTGGTAGACCTTCTTCACATTTGACAACAATTTGATCGACATTAGATAAAATGACGTTTTTGCCCACCAAGTCATTAGCCTTCAAGGACTCTCTGTTCCAATCTGTCTTATAGACAACGGTCAAAATGGAGATTGCACAAGCAAGCTGGGCCCCAAGTAAGCCATAGCATAGACCCATGAAGCCTAGGCCCCACACAAACGCTAAAACAACAGCCACTGGTGCTCCAACTACATAAAAGGCGTAGAAATTAATCTTGGCTCCTACACGTGGCCTTGCACTGCCACGTAGGATTCCACAGCTAATGGTTTGAGGACAGTTGGCAAGCTCACAAGCTCCTATCACCGGAAGAACCGCCGCTGTAAGCTCTAGGACAACTCCGTCCGCCGTGAAAACTTTCCCCCAAGCCTTTCTCCCTACGGTGGTCGCTGCAAGCCCGAACACTGACACGGCCACGGCGGCTCCAACCGCAACAGCCGCCGCCGTACGTGCTTTCTCTGGCCGTCCTGCTCCCAACTCGTTGCTCACCCTCGTGGAAACCGCTGCGGAGAGTGCCGTCGGGATTGTATACATCAATGATGTTGTTTGGATCACGATGGCCGCCGCCGCTAACGCCACCTTTGGCTCCGGGAGATATCCAGCGAGGACCGTCATGAACTCGTACCACCACCACTCCAAACAAACCGCTATACAGCTTGGTACTGCGAATTTGACTAGCGTTGACCATACTTCGTCCCCACCGGAGTCTTTTGAGTCAGACAACATCAACGGCCTTTCAAGAGACGAAGAACTAGTTTTGTCGTTGTTATTGTTGTGTTCCAAGTAGATGTAACAAAGAAGAAGCGACAAGGAGATGAAGTTGGTGAGAAAAGAAGAGACGGCGACTCCAACGACGCCAAGAGAGATGTAAAACGTGAAGAAAGCAGTAATGGGGAGATGAAGAAGGACGGAGACTAACGTGCACCACATCAAAGGCCACGTGGTACCTTTACAACGTAAGTAAATACGTAAAGGATGAAGGAAGCTATTAGCAAGAAGATCAGGCAAAGAGAAGGAGCAATAAAGAGATGCGACACGTGTGATGTCTTGTTGTTGCCGGAGCATAAGCATTAGAGGCTGGAGGTTAAGCCAAAGGAGTGAGATGGGAAGAGAAGCTAAGAGAAGGAGCAAGATCGTTCGCTTGAGGGTTAAGGAAGCGAGTGAAGGGTTCTTGGAACCGATGGCTTGACCACAAAGTGGTTCCATGCCGGTAGCTAAACCGGAGAGGACGGAATAACCGGTTATGTTGGTGAAACCAACGGCTAAGGCTCCTCCGGCGAGCTCAAGGCTACCGAGACGGCCCATACACACGACGGAGGTCATGTTCTTTAGGTAGTTTAGTATGCTCATGGCGGCCACCGGGAAACTTATGTCCCAAATTCTCTTCATCTCTTCCACCACCTTTTTAAAAATTTTGGATAAAATTAAATAATGAGGAGATATTTGAAAGACTCTTGATGAAGTAGAAGTATACTGAGAATAGATATTTTAGATAAAAATTAAATACCTCGGGCATTGTCGGATTATACTTGTGTTGGAGAGTTATGAGACGTGAATCTTCTTCGACCACCATTGTTAGTGTTTGTTCTGATTGAGATGAGAGATTAAAAATATGAAGAGAAGATGCCGTTTTATAAAGATTTTTTTGTTTGGCATGGTGAGGATTTCCAAAATATGTATTTCATTATTTGCTATCTATTTTTTTTTGTGTGGACCTTGTTGTTCTAAAATATACAAGTATACATACAAACTTTAAGTATATTTTGAGGGGAAAAATTGCATTTGAATAGAGCACTAGACCATCCTCGTCCCTAATATTTTTAAAAGTATCTTAAAAATTAATTATTATTAAAATTAAAGATATTTATAATTTTTGGTATTCAAAGTGTCTTACCAAAGACACATATCTTTACTATTCACATATTAAAGACAATAACATTTTTTAAAAAAATTAGTTTTAAATTTAATGACACCCACCGAAAATAACTAGTGCTCTAAAGGAATTCATTAAAATCAAACTGATTTTTATTGAAGTTCGAGACGACTATATCCTATATTTTTATTTTTATTAAACCGAAGAATTTCTTGACCAAAAAAGTACGAATCTGAATATGATTTTTGTCGTACAAAAGCGTCACATAAACAAACGAAAGTATAGGCATGTGGCAATTTTAAACAATAATAACAAAGAACAAAAACTCAAATCAAATTTCTTCTATATGACAATCAAACTAGTACAAAGCTCCATTTATGATCATCTCTTTATTTAATCATCAAATCTTTCTAAAAGAAAATTTGTTAAGAAGTCAACTACTTTCTTTGAACATCAAAACCTTTCATACCAATGTCCAATTTTGAGAACATTAATATCTGAATTTCGTAGTGGTTAAAATAAGAATGCGTTTACCATAAATAATATTTTGCTTAAATTCATAAAAACATAAATCAGTAGAATACTATCACTTGATTTTAAGAATCGACTTCGCATCTCTGTATAATAAAAATTTGATGAATTGAAGATGTAAATATTAAGTAAGAGAAAACTAGTCCAACATGCTTTTGGTTTAGTGATAGTTAGATATGGAGTAAGGCATCTTTTTCTATTTTTTTGTAAGACGCAGTACTTTTTGAAACATCGTATAAATTTGCTTTTCTAGATTTAACTTCCACTAACATTAAAATCATTATTGAAAAATAGGATTTGAAAGCGTCTGTGTTGCCGCCTGATTGTGTCATCTCGTTAAAACAAACTAAAACTAAGTCCCTCCAATCTTGTGTTGTGAGCCGGCTCACACTTGAAGTTAAGGCGGCTTAAGGCAATTGTGGTCATGTTTTAATATTTTATTCCAGTCAAAAGCTGATCAAAATAACCAAGATTATAGAAAACAAAAAAAAAACAAAAAAAAAAAGCTATTCTTTGGATTTTTTTAAACTTGAATATGGGTCTAAATTTGAGTTAAAAAATTTAAGCTTTATATTGTAAAAAATAATTATGCATAGAACTAAAACAACAACCTTTAATATTTCGTTTTTTGTCCAAAATAAAATGTGATAAAGATATTTGTGAAACTCAAACTATATATATATATATATATTTGTTAAAGAAAGTAGTATTACTTAAAGATATTAGTAGAAAGTGATATGATTGGTCGTCCATCAGTCTAGAAATGAAACTAGTTAAAATTAGGTATAGCGCAATGTCTTGTCTCCCTCTTACTGTAATTATCAACCCAAAATCGACTTGAAAGTTATGTATACCTTTCCTTTCTTTTTTCCATTTTCCTTCTTATTCCCACTACACTCCTTATAACTAATTACAGTTTACATCTTGTCTCTGCTTACGTGGAATAATGATCATCATGTCAACTGAAACAGTGAAACACAATACACACATATATATATATATATATGAATATGTTAGATATTCAATTAACAAAAAAATGTTAGATATTCCATGTGTGGTTTTAATAGATAATGATAAGTTTCGATGACATAAATTTTAAAATTGTTAACTATTGAAGTATAATATCAATTTTGTTTCTTAACAAATATTATTTAGCTAAAATAGTTTAAAATCAAAACGAGTATTACATAAATAGTCCACAAAAAAAGGTTGATTGTTGTAAACTAGAGAGAATTATGGAGGAATTTCGTGTGTTGTATTATCGATAATGAGGTTCCAATAGAACCTTTATATAGGAATCAATACAAGAGATAAAAGGTAAATCCTATTCGGAATAAGAAAAGTATAAACCGTCTTAAGTCTCATCGGATATGGGTCTGATGGGCCAGAACTAGAGTTTGACAATCCACAATGATTTATAACACTCCCCCTTGGATGTCATAACTCTAAGAGCTCGTAATACGCTTTGGATGTTGCCTCATTAAAACCTTTCTCGGAAAACCCAGTTGGGACAAAACCGAGATAAGGAAAAAAGATACAACATTACTCCCCCTTCGAACATCACTGAATGTCTTTCAATCTTCGCATTCCAATCTGATGTATTAGCTTCTTGAATGTCGAGGTTGGTAGAGACTTTGTAAATAGATCTGCTGAATTTTCACTTGAACGAACTTGTAGAATTTGTACTTCTCCATCCTTTTGTAGATCATGCGTGAAGAAGAATTTTGGCAAAATATGTTTCGTCCTGTCTTCCTTAATATATCCATCTTTGAGTTGTGCTATGCATGCTGCATTATCCTCGTACAATATGGTTGGTTCCTCCTTTCCTTCGGTCATTCCACAATCCACTTTAATATGTTGAGTCATTGATCTCAACCAAACACATTCACGGCTAGCTTCATGCATCGCCAAGATTTCTGCATGGTTGGACGATGTAGCAACAAGAGTTTGCTTCATGGATCGCCAAGATATAGCCGTACCACCGTGAGTAAAAACATATCCCGTTTGGGATTTAGCATTGTGTGGATCCGAGAGGTAACCTGCATCCGCAAAACCAATCAAACCATCTTTGTTATGGTTAGTATAAAATAATCCCAAATCTTCCGTTCCTTGTAGGTAATGAAGTATATGTTTAATCCCGTTCCAGTGCCTTTGGGTCGGACATGAGCTAAATCTTGATAATAAATTAACGGCAAAACATATATCAGGCCTAGTGTGGCTCGCCAAATACATCAAAGCTCCTATGGCACTTAGATATGGCACTTCGGGACCAAGGACGTCTTCATCATCCTTCTTTGGACCGAATGGATCTTTATCCAAGTCAAGGGATCTCACAACCATGGGGCTAGACAATGGATGAGATTGGTCCATGTTAAATCTCTTGAGTACTTTCTTTGTATATGCCATTTGATGCACAAGGATTCCATTATTCATGTACTCAAGTTGTAACCCCAAACAAAATCTTGTTTTTCCTAAATCTTTCACCTCGAATTCTTTCTTTAGATATTCGACTGTTTGGGAAATTTCCTCAGAGGTTCCTAGGATATTTAGGTCGTCTACATACACCGCGATGATTACAAACTCCTTAGTAAATTTCTTTATGAATACACACGGATTTATGGGGTTGTTCTTATAGCCCTCTTTGACTAGATATTCACTTAGTCTATTATACCACATTCGACCTGATTGTTTCAATCCATAAAGACTTTTGTTCAACTTTATACAATGTTGTTCTCGAGAACTTTCTTTATCTTTGAGCTCAATTCCCTCTGGGACTTTCATATATATTTCATTATCCAGTAGACCATATAAGTATGCGGTTACAACATCCATTAACCGCATATCCAAATTTTTTCTTATGGCCAGACTTATTAGGAATCTAAATGTTGTAGCATCCACCACAGGGGAGTATGTCTCCTTATAATCTATTCCTGGTCTTTGCGTGAATCCTTGTGCAACAAGCCGTGCTTTATGTCTCACGATTTCATTATTTTCATTCTTTTTCCTCACAAAGACCCATTTGTGTCCAACTGGTTTAATATCAAGAGGTGTCCGGATTATAGGACCAAATACATTCCTCTTCCTTAATGAATTTAACTCCACGTTTATAGATTCTTTCCATTTAATCCAATCTTTTCTCTGAGTGCACTCTAATATTGACGTGGGTTCTAGATCCTCACTTATATCCATAATGTCAAGTGCTATCTTGTATGCAAATATTTCATCAATGTCGATATTCTTTCTATTCTATTGTTTTCCAGACATGACATAATTTATTGAGATCTCATTATTGTCAAGAACTTCAGGACTTTGAAACTCGGCGTCCCGAGTATCAATGTTTGGTTCCTTTGGTTCATTCATGTCTAGGGTTTCAATAACCTCGGATTCTCCCATTGCACCTTTTTTTGATTTCCGAGTGTTCTTATCCTTGGAACCTAATGGTCTACCTCTCTTTAAGCGCGCTTTAGATTCTGTAGCAACTTGATTGTGTCCCTCTTGGACATCAATTCTTATTGGTGCATTAACAGCTGGTATATATGACTTTGTTACTCTCTTCGGGTCAGCAAATGAATCTGGCAATTGATTAGCTAGCTTTTGTAAATGTATAATCTTTTGGACTTCTATTTTACATTCTTTAGTCCGAGGATCTTGTCATGTTAAGGATGTTTGATTCCATGTAATTTCCTTTACCAGTCTGTTATTATCTCTTCCTAATGTTGGATAGTTGGATTCGTCAAAGTGACAATCCGCATACCTGGCCTTAAATAGATCACCCGTGGTTGGCTCAAGGTACTTAACTATGGTGAGAGAATCATATCCAACATATATCCCCATCCTCCTTTGAGGTCCCATCTTACTTCTCTGTGGTGGAGCAATTGGTACATATATGGCACATCCAAATGTCTTAAGATGGGATATGTCTGGCTCATGACCCGTTAGCAATTGTGATGGGGAATATTTGTGTTCACTAGATGGCCTGATGCGAATTAGTTCAGCTGCATGTAAAACTGCATGTCCCCAAGCTGAGACCAGGAGTTTTGATCTCATTAGTAATGGCCTCGCAATTGGTTGAATGCGTTTGATAAATGATTCGGCCAATCCATTTTGTGTATGTACATGTGCCACATAATGTTCTACATTTACCCCCATGGACATACAATAATCATTAAACGCTTAGGACGTGAATTCACCAGTATTATCTAGACGTATAGTCTTTAAAGGAAAATCTGAAAAGTGTGCTCTTAGACGAATTATTTGAGCAAGTAATCTCGCAAATGCCAAATTTCGAGTTGATAATAGACATACGTGTGACCATCTCGTGGATGCATCAATAAGTACCATAAAATATCTAAACGTCCCACAAGGTGGGTGAATTGGTCCACAGATGTCACCTTGTATTCTTTCCAGAAAATTCAATGTTTCCTTATTCACTTTTACTGGTGATGGCCTGACTATGAGTTTCCCTAGTGAACATGCTTCACACGTGAGATTCTTTGGGATAACTCTTCTTTCTTTCAATGTGTGCCCATTTGTATTTAATAACAATTTTCGCATCATGTTAGAACCGGGATGGCCAAGCCGGTTATGTCATAGAGTGAAATTTTCGGAAAACACTTTGTTTACCGTGGCATTTGCTTCTATCATATTTATCTTAGCATAATAAAGGTCTGTAGATATGGCAGGTATGGTTTCTAGGATTTTTTTATGGCCATTGGCGAGTTCAAATATAATAAGGAATTCTTTATTCCCTTCGCCCTTAGTTTCAATATGCAAATCATTCATTCGAATGTCTTTAAAACTCAATAGGCTCCTCTTTGAGCTCGGTGAGTATAGTGCATCACTTATTTCTAGATGTGTACCCTTAGGTAATAATATGTTTGCTTGACCATATCCTTCTATTAAATTAGCCATACCCGCTATGGTACATATATTGGCACTTTTGAGTGTGAGATTTATGAAATATCTTTTGTCTCTTAGAATCGTGTGCCTTGATCCACTATCCACCACGAAAATATCCTTGTCATCACTCATTCTTCAAAATCAATAATCATATTTTAGAGATTTAAAACAATATCCTTTCATTAAATCAAATAAATCCAAAATAATAGCAATAACAAATAAATTCAAGAACATAAATGCAAGCAAATAAAAAACATCAAAACCAAACATAGAAACTAAATATCGAGATCAACTTTATTCTTTTAGACAATCTGAAGTCTCATATTGCATTAGATCATCTTGCTCATGATCAAAATCATTTTCATGATCTTGATGGACCAAATTTGCTTCTGGATTCTTCTCTTTAATACTCTCTTGATAGAGGTCAATCAAATACTTGGGAGTTCTACATGTTTTGGCCCAATGATTTCCCATTCCACGCCGATGGCATCCATGCTTGTTGGCTGAGTTTTGTGGCTGAGAAAAATTACCACGGCCTCTTCCACGGCCTTGATTAAAGTTGGGTTGATACCCTCGGCCTCTGCCTTGTCCTCGGCCATAGGAACTGTAGCTGCGGCCACATCCTCCTTGCCATCTTTCACGTCCACGGCCTCGGCCTCTACCTCGGCCATTAAACTCTTTATGGACATGGTTTATTTCTTTCTTTTCTTCAGCGGCCGTAAAGGCTTCAGGGAGTGGGGTTTAAAATCCTGGAACCTTAGATTCCTCCATTCATACATTGCCTTTGGTAACATCACCGTTCTATGGTGATCATATCTTGTTTTCAACTCGTTCCAAAGGTCAAGAGAATTTTCAATTGTCAAGTATTGATCTTTGAGACTCTCAGCAAGATGATGGCGAATTATCATAATTGCCATGTATCGATTTTTTTCATTCTCATTATTATTCTCAACGATACATTCGCCAAGTCCTTTAGACTTTAGAGTGATCTTAATATTCAATGTCCATTGTAGATAGTTATCTCCCGAGAGAGTAAGGGCAGCAAATTCCAAGTTTTGGATATTCGACATCTGAAATTATACATCATATTCTCTTAAGTATCACAAAATTTTAATATTCATGCATGGTGTAAAACAATTTACGTGATAATATTCTAGCAACCTAGCATGCTCAAAATACAAGTTCAAATTATCATGCAAGGTTCTCATGCAGCTTAAATATTTATATATTGATCAGATTTTAATTTGTGATAATTATTATCATGCAACCGATTTAACAAAATAGCAAGGTTATGTAAAATAAATTCATGCGATAATAATCTAGCAAAATTATATGATCGAATTTTTATGCAAGATCTTAACATATCTATGTGCTTTGATCGGATTTTAATTTATGATAATTAATCATGCAATCAAATTTATCAATCAAACAAACAATCATATGTGGATCAATTAGGGTTTATACATATATGTGCAATATCCATATTAATTAGGGTTTCATAATTATTTAACCAAATTCATAACCTCATCGTGAATATCAACAAACAAATAATAATTAATCACACAAGAATATCCGTGTCTTGCGACACTCCAGCAATCATACAATTAATATTGAACATGAAAAACCGAACATGCTATATAATTAGGGTTTTTATCGGAACAGCCGGATCATACATCCGAACACATGAGTTCCGGTTAGCCAGAACAACCGAGCATCATAACATATATCCGAATATAGATCATCTTTTAGGGTTTTGGAGATTTTCTAATTTAATTAGGGTTTACCGATTTCATGGTTATATATGTTCTAGGGTTTTAGAACTTACCTTAGAGTGAAGTAAGATTGACTGGTTTCAAGAGATCTTCTTTGCTTTGCTTTGATCCGGTTGCTTTGTGATCCGCGGCGAGATTAGGGTTTTAGACGCGGCGGCTGCTAGCTAGGGTTTTAGAGACTATCGTGCTGATAACGTGTTGTAAACTAGAGAGAATTATGGGGGGATTTCGTGTGTTGTATTATCGATAATGAGATTCCAATAGAACCTTTATATAGGAATCAATACAAGAGATAAAAGGTAAATCCTATTCGGAATAGGAAAAGTATAAACCGTTTTAAGTCTCATCGGATATAGGCCTGATGGGCCAGAACTAGAGTTTGACAATCCACAATGATTTATAACATTGATCTAATTTTTATTAGGATATCATTTAGTAAATCTTGTGTGTTATAGTGATCTTTGTGGTTACTATAAGAATATTTTGGTTCATTTGTATGCACCGCCCTTCTTCTTTTCTACTTAAGTAGGCTTGAACAATCTCTATCCCTATATATGACTCTTGGAATCAAGAGCCATCCCCTGTAAACTTCGTCCGATTTAAATTTATGCTTCAAATTTTATCAAAAAGAAGTCTTAGTCAATTTTAACATTCAATTAGTGATTTTTTTTTATCAATATAATGTATTATTATACGTGTGTGTTTCCATCGGCAGCGATTGATATTAATATTGTTTTGGTATAGTTAAATTATATGATTAAATTTTAATAATTTTTAAAAATTGACCACTAATAAAATGATAAGTGTTTCTATAGTCACTAATGAGTTTTTCAGAGTCTCTTATTTGAGAGATTGTCTTTCACAAATTTCTCTTTTTCTCTTATTTTTTTTTATTTTTTTATTATTTTAATTACTGAGATACTTTCTCAAAGACTACCGATAAAAATGTCCTTATAATTATTTCTAAAGTTGTTTGGTCTATTTAATATTAGCTAAAACTTGATTATTTAAAATGGAAGATACAAATTAACACCCAAATGATATATTTTTTTTGTCTAACAATTATAAATTTACTTAAAACGGTTCAGAAAACCAAATCGGAAAAACAGAGTTTACATAAATGACAAAATTTGGAAAAACCCCAAATGATATTCTTTCTCAGTTTTTTTTGTTTACATACGAAATGCAAATACGTTACTAACAAAATGCATATCTTTTTGTCAACAACATACAATACATGAATTTGAATTTAAATAGTGATACACTGAAAACATTAATATAAATCAATAGTCAATTAGATTTGCATATCATTTTCATAAATTTGCAAGATGTATTTTTCAATATGATGAATTTGGCCACAAGAAATGATTTTTGCATTATGTCATGAAATCTACATTTTCATACCGTCAATTTTTATACACATGCATCAAGCATGCGTTATAAGATTATATATAATGCATGTGTAGGAATATATAAATATGTGTAAATATTTCAAACCAAAAAAAAAGGTGTAAATATTAGTTAAATCGTATATATGTGCAGAAGAAAGTTGTGTAAATCGTGGGGGAAACTAACTGAACATAAAAACCAAACACAAGTAGTGAAGGAGAAGTACAAATAGAGACAGAGTTGTGATGTTCCGAGTACAAAGGAAATATATCGTCACTCCTTTCTTCACTTATATCTTGTTCATCTCTTCTTTTGCTTTTTCCTCACGTGCCTATTTCTCTTACTCCGATCCCCACCGTTGATCTCGATGCCCTTTCAATTTACACGTAACGCATGCATAGACATATGCCTAACCTATCTATCTACACATCGTTTAGTTTGTGATATGAGCTTTGTCTACTTCATATACTCGCAAGTCGCAAGCCATCATTTCTTTTAGCTTTCGTCACTCACTATATATATTACCAATTGCTTTTCACTATTTATTGTATTCGATCTGTTTACTAAGATTATTGCTGATAAAATTCCTTTCACTAATATATATATGTAATCTTCTTATACAAGGAGAGGTGCACCAATTACTAAATAATACATCCCGATAGGCTATGCTTTCTGTTGATTGATGATGATATTTGGTTTTGCATGTGATGACAACTTTTTGTTGTAATTTCACTTTGGTTATGATATAAAACAATGATTGAATGAATTATTTGTTTTTATTCTAGAATATAAAATTCCACAAAAGTATATGATTTTTATCTATATATAAAATTCCATCAACTGGGTTGTGCGCTAAAAATAGCGAGCTAAAAAAATCTATAACGTGAAATATACAATATAATGGTGTTAAAAATATAAATGATGGTATATTGCAAACAAAAAACAATATTTTGCAAAAAAAAAGATGGGAGAAAAATGAATATATCTTTGCGTCGGAGTTGAAAAGAGAGAGTTAGATTTAGAGACGTAGAGAAAAATCGGTGGGAGAAATCAACTGGATTTTTGACAAGTGATGGTGGTGTTGGTATTGATGCCCATGGTGGAAGCTTAAATCAGAGTTTTCCACCGTAATGTTGGAGAGGAAGCAAAAAGGTTAGTAAGAAAGATGATGTAAGCATCATGACCATACCAGACTTAGAGTTGACCAGACCAACCAACACAAGCATCGAACTAGTCCACACAAAGCAATTTGGAGAATCCATGACCAAATGGAGTTCTGATCGAGCACATGGCATATGGTTGATTATTCACCAGCAAAGCAATCCTAAGAAAACTATTTACCCAATTGGAATCGTGAGCGCTTGAGGTTTGCATCAAAAGGAGAGGATAACAGTAATGTTGGTGTCAAAATAAGACATAAATGGTGGTGGTAGTCGCCATGAGGGAGGAGGGGTTACAAAGGAGGTGATGCTGGTTTCAGAAGAAGCTATGATGGTACTCCGTTGCGAGTAGGAATGGTAGTTTTGTCGTGGTTGTCGTTGAAGGCAAACATATTTAGTGAAGTTGAAGAACAAGATGATGATTCGGTAAGCCAACCAAAGATTCCGTGAATAAGTGAAATAAAATAAAATAAAATAAGTAAATTTTGATTGCCTTGTATACCCTATTTAGTGCAGTTTCCCTATTTTATATAGGAAAAATGTCACAAAAGCATAAATTTTCAAATTGTGAACGTTTAAATCCCCAACTTTTAAAATATCGTTTAAATGCCTAAGTTTTTGTTAATTTCATGATTAAAATGGTTAATTTATGTTGACTATGCCATTTGAGACGTGATGTTAAATCAAGAAATGAAGCATGTTAACAGAGTTAAAGATTCTGTTAACAGCTTCTGTTAAATCAAAATGATGTCGTTTCCGTCTTACTAAAAAAAAATTCAACTTTCAAATTATAGAGCGTTTAAATCCCCAACTTTCAAAATATGGATATTTAAATGCCTAAATTTTCGTTGACTTCATGAAATAGTTAACTTATGTTGACTATGTTATTTTAGGCACAACGTCAAATCGAGAGACGAAGCACGTTTACGGAGTTAAAGCTTTAACATTCTTTTATCGGTTATTTGACTTTCCAATGAGTATTAAAAAAAAAATTAATCAGTTATCGCCAACGCTTAACACTTAAACCGATAACCGATAAAATAATGTTAAGACTATTAAATATTTTTTTAATAACTGATTTGATGGATGCAGATCGAATCGATTATCACCAATGCTTAAGAAACTCAATTTCTTGAGGGCGAATCGATTA
>CM051385.1:11339437-11364437 GCA_028015245.1 Cardamine occulta
TCGCGAATGCTTAAGAAACTCAATTTCTTGAGGATTTTTAGAAAATTCCATGGTATTGTTTTGGAGATTCAAATGAGTCAAGGTGGCAAAGACGCTTTGAATTCTGTTTCTCCAAAGGCAGATTTCAATTTAAGAAGATTTTTGACTTCTTGATTATGGTTGGATCTCGATGAAGCCACCAGAAATAGAAATAGAAGATAAACGATAAATAGTCGCTGAAACATTGGTCGTTTTGATTAAATGGAAGCTGCTAACAGACAATTTAACCTTGTAAACGTGTTCTATCTCTCGATTTAATGTTGTGCCTCAAATTACATAATCAACATAAATTAATCATTTAATCATAAAATCAACAAAAACTTAGACATTTAAACGTTCACATTTTGAAAGTTGAGGATTTAAATATCCAAAATTTTATTTGAGGATTTGTTTTATGTTTTTCTCATTTTATATATGTGATTTATGCTTTTTTTATATTTTATTTTGTCAACCAAACTTTAAAAGTATATAATTTATACATTTTGTTTCGCTAACATGTTATGTAAATTAGTGTCTCCTCCTATTAGAATTAGTTTGATGAATCACGACCATTTTCTTTTGCCCGACATTTGACATGATATATTTATCAGTTTCTGCTTTATTGCATCCATAGTCCCACTTGATTTAATTGGAATCAAAGCAAACGACTGTTTGTAAATAATTCACATTCACGTATACGTCACTATAATAGTTTGTGATCAGTTCTTACTAACCAAAGCAATAATTTGTAAGTGGTTATGTAACCATTTCTATCCAAATTTAGTAAGAAATTATAAATAAAATCATACCCAATTGTGATAGGTCCTTTATTTCATTAAACAAATGTTTTCAAATTTAAATAAATACCTTTCGAATAAACTGTGGTTAACTATAAATAGTGACTCAGACTTTTAAAAGCGTAAATTATCAAAAAAAAAAAATTGAAAGTTTAAAGGTGAATTTAATTCCAAAAGTAATAGTCAAAATATTGGATTTTGCAAATCTTGATCAATGATAAAATTAATCCTTTAAATGGAACCGTGCATAGTTTGGCATTTCTCGCTAGATATAGCACTGAAATCTTCTCCTTTGTTATTCATTACTCCGACATCTGCCAATGTGCTTTTTAGACCCTTACATAATGCTATAATTATGCCACATTAATTGAAGAAATCTCTATGGTGGAAACATAAATATATTGTTCTATATATTATTGTCCACATTGTGGCTTACTAGTTCCTATATTTGACCCATTTTGGTTTGAGTCCATTCGCCGTAACTAATCAAGCAGTAATTGATGGAATATCTTGAATATACAAAGAGAAAGGCAAATGTGTTAAGATTCGGATTTGAGAAAAATACTTTCATAATCAAATGATTGCTTCTGTTTACTTGTTGACAAATTGACTTTATAAAGGCACATGAATAGACTAGAGGAGCAACAACATTAAGCACGATGCATTTCATAGTTTGAAATTCTTTTAACAAAAATAGAAATGCACATAAATTAGTGAAATAATACTCTCAATTTTTTTTTCAGCACCACCACTGTAAAAGATATACATATTCAAATCTAATGTGAAATTCTCTAATTTGTCTATCATATATCTACAACATTTTTTGGATGTTTGCTATATATATATTACCCATCAAAGTTGTCAAGTTCTATGAACTCTTCCAACTTAAAACCAATTATCAATTATCTCATATCCCTTATATACTAGTGTTAATCCATTTATATATCCGATATGGGATTCTAATATTCCCCTCAAGATAACAACTGTTATCAGTCCATCTCGAATCAAATCCTATTTTATAACCGATAATAAGTCCTTCTTGGACCACTCTATTTGGGTCAACAAACGAGACTCTGATACTAATACCATCTTCAGTTCTATGGATTTCAACTCAAAACCAATTAGGTATAAGTGAATTAGCTCATATCTCTTATATACTAATGCTAGTCCCTTTATATATCCAATGTGGGATTCTAACAAAAGTTGATTCGAATCATTGTACATGTTTTCATTCGTGTTATGTGTTTGTGCTTTCGTAAAAGATTCGATTGCGTATGAGGAAACTTTTGGAACTATAATGTATTATGGAGTTTTTTATTGCAATTACAACCCTTTTTGTTCTACAGTTTCTAATACGCCATCTAGATAAATTACTAAGAATCATCTGGTTTTTCTTCTATGCTTCTATGATTTTGAATCACAAAATTAATTTTTGCAACTTTAGCCAGATTTTCTTCCATTAAAGAAGGAAGATGAAAATCCAATAAAATTAGTACCAGAAAAGTTTTGGGACGGGAACCTCCAAAAAGTATACCTTAGAACACCGCTCATAGGAAGGAAGGAACATAAGAATTATACCTCGGACCGGAGTGATCGTTGTCAAAGACTAAATAGTTTTTTTTTTATTGAGATCATTAAGGATCTATGGTCCTTAGTCCTTACACTGTCGATTTGAATCCATGTCCGTGTTGACGCTTTACCTTCTCGTTCGTAGCATATGTAACACTAACAACAATGATCGAGTTTTAATGAGATGAATGAACATCTTTTCATGCGACGAAAATAATAATATGTTTCCTATCTTCTGTATCCTTGTATTACTTGGCCTCACCGTATATTAATAGCTGCAAGTGTTAAGTTTAATCCAGACAAGAAAAACTATCTAGTTTTGAATACATGTGCATGTATACACGTAAATCTTCTTAACAAAAACAAAATGAATACCACTTTCAAACGTTCAAAATTGTTATACTTTCTACTGTGTAACAACCAGAAAAAAGTAGAGAACACAATAGGATTAAACGAACAAAATAGAAAAAGCAAAGGAAATTTGTGTAAATTAAACGACAACAATTGGGTCCTAAGCTCGGAAATAATTAGCAACCACATCTCTTAGTTATTATGTCTTGTCTACGATGTAATATTGACGATTAACCACATGTTTATTCATAAGTAAACTATTAAATTACTCTGGACATTTTTTTACATAAGATTCTACACGATTTTTTTTATATAAATAAAAGACATTTAGTCGATAAGGTAAAAAATCACTATTTGTAACTTATTTCTGTTTGTTACTAGAGGACCATGCAATGCCAGATTTTTATATTTAATTTGGAATAAGTAAAAATAATTTTGGAATAATGGAACTCCAATTTTTTATACTCCTATTATTTAGAAATTAAACATTAACAATGCTATTCAACATTTTCTAGCTTTGTATCATCAATTTGGTTATTATCATTTTCTATATAAACGACAAACGAATTAAGTAATGGAATGCTCCCATTAATATCCATATTCCTCGTTATCAAAAAAAAAAAAATCCATATTCCAAATTAAAAGACTAGATTCACAGATTCAACAGAATCATGTGTGCAAGAATGTCCACGTGAAATTTTAATTATGTTTATGTGTGTTCGTTTAGTAGTCTAATCATCAACAAAATAACAGTAAGAGTGATGCTTTTCATAATCAACCTTTGCTTGTATCTAAACCAACAACCCCACATCTCCATAGAAAATATAAAATGAGATGACACCTTTATTTGAAAGAGAACATTCGTATGTTAAGTTGTTAACGGATCTAATGAAAAATACAAATTAATACTAAAACAATGGTTAAGAAATAAAAATAATAATTTGGGCCGGGGTCCAGAATAGATGATCTTAGATCAGCTTATCTTGTTCGGAAAAATCAATGCTTGGTCGCAAAAAGAAATCTGTGAACTAGTTTGGTCCTAAATAAGGTTGAACTGGCTAGTAATTACTTGTTTTAGATTTTTTTTCTCGTCTACTAGGTATCATTAGAAATATTTAGTGTAATTCTGATCCTCATCATCCTCTAACCAATCATTATTTGGCGCTCTTGCTCGATTTCTAGGTTGGTTTTGTTTTGGCTATGATTTATTGCCCGATTGGTTTGAACTAGACTGGATTTCAAACCAAATCTCAAATCTCAAGTTAGATCATTTGACCAGTATAAACATCAACTTAAAAAAAAATTCCATTCATACGACAAAAGGCAGTACGATATGACAAAACATCAACGATTTAAACAGATTCAGGTTTGAACAAGAGTTTTTTTGGATTAAACACTTTGCATCTCTTTTAACAAGACTTAAGCAGCCACTAGAACAAGAAACAAAGTTTGCTCTTCTTCCACCTACTGTAACCAAAGATGGCCATGAGAAACACAATGAAAAGCACACTCGAGACTCGACACAAAGTAACCAAAGACGCCATGTGGAATTGGTACGTATGATTATTTCATAAGATTAATATCAACATATGTTAACCTAATTACATTAAATTATGTAACATCGATAGCCTAAGAGGCTTAATAACCCCCTCCATCTCCCTCAAGATGGAGTGTGGAGGTCACAAACACCCAATTTGATAAGAAAAACTTCAAACTCACGTCACCCCAAAGATTTGGTCATAATATCAGCTAGCTGAGACTTCGTCGAAACATGTTTATTGCTATGGTTCCTCTTGCAAGCTCATTACGCGCGTATAAAATGACATTCTTTACCGATATGCTTTGTCTTTTCGTGAAAAAACAGGATTTGCAAGAAGCTGAATGGCGGAGAAGCTGTAAAAATGGAGTATTGTAGGTGCAGTACACTCAATCCCAAGAGCCGGCAAATACTCTCTCAACTAAAGAATTTCACTAACCGTTTCTCCCATACCTTGATATTCAGCTTCAACCGAAGATTTGGAAACTCCATCATGTTTTCCAGGACAACGGAGAACCACTAAGTTGTATAAACAAACTGGTTAAACTCAAAGGACAACCTGCCCAATTAGAATCACACCAAACTGAAAGTGTCAAGTCTATATTAGCACGAAGAAGAATACATTGGCCTGAATTGTTATTCAATTACCGAATAACTCGAAGTGATGCGTCCCAATGTTCTAATTTCAGAGCATTCATAGATTGAGACAAAGTGTAAATAGCATAAGAGAGTTCGGGACGTGTTGTACCAAAATATATGAGGCGACCAAACAAAGTGGCGATAAGCAATCGGATTAATTAGTGCCTTATATACATGATAATATCAACGTATGTTATCGTAACTTGAGTCGGACAATATTGCAAAACTGGGCTTCCCCGGTTAACATATTGCAAGAAATTTAAAAGCAAAGGATCAACTCGTAAGAGAGGGGGTGAAAACAAAAATTATTCAAATATTATGTGTATAATATAATAGTTGCATAAACATCTCTTTTCTGCTTCTCGAGAAACAAAAGGATCATTTTCGTCTTTTAAAAAAAAAAATTTGTTCTTTCTCCTCTTTTGCTTTTAAATTTCTTGTATCATCATCAAATGACCACATTGAATGACTTTCAAGTATCATTAAATTTCTTGTATAATATTTTCCATATTGAATGACTTTCAAGGTTCTTAATCTTCTGCACAGTAAAAACAATTTCCTATACGGGTTTACTTTCACCCAAGTACAGCAGTAAAATAACGTTTTTCATATGCTTTTTACAGAGCTTGTTTTCAAAAAAATATCATCTTTGATAAACTCTTGTCCTATTCTTGTTCCAATCTTTCTCGCGCTTCCCTCTGAATTCTAGCTCGCCTCTCTTCCAACCTGAGTTAAACATCAATCGGTTAAAAGGTAACTGAAGGATGAGAGGGAGAGGGAGAGAGAGAGAGAGAGAGATGCAAAACCTATTTAAGAGGAACATTCCTACAAGAGCTGATAGTTCCATATAGATCATTTTAATAATAGATTCTCTCAACGACTCTATCATTGTACTGCTTCCGAAACAAGGTTCTTCTGCAGAATTATCTGCTGTTTGAACAGTGAAACCCGCTGCATTGCAGAAGGCTGTCCCATTAGACACCCATTTAGAAGCTTTCCCACAGATGGTATCCTCGCTTGTTCCACACGGGACTATAACCTGAAACATAACAAGAACAAGGCTCTCTCTAAAACTTCTGGATTCTCAATAGTTCTCTATCTCAAGAATCTACAAACACCGGTGTCGTATACCTGTTTACTGGCATTGCTACTAAAGTAAGCATCTGAGCAAGCTTCAAAGACTTGGTCACAAAATGAGGCACAGATGCGAGGAGGTCCTGATCGAATCCCGACTTTTGAGTAACAGATTGAACTTTCCAAAAGCTCAAACAAAGCCAAGCAATCTTTAGTAGCTTCTCCATAAGTAGCGAGGTTTTTGACAGCTAAAGAAGCAGACTGCATCTGTGAAGCAGAGCAAAAAGTCTTCCTACTGAACACTTTCCACATGTTTAGATCCTTCAACTCACGATACGCAGATTTAGGAGGCTTTCCTTGTGATTCGTATGGCGGAAATCGTCCTACTTTAGAAATGCATACTCCGTTCTCGTTTGAGTTAAATGATGCACCTGAAATGAATTGATTCAAGAACACATTGTATAAGTAAAGCTTGGGTTTCTTTTCAAGATAGCTAAACGCATGAAACAGAGAGAACCAGTAGTCTCTGATCTTTTCTGATGTCAAACAATACTAAATTCGCATTTTCCACTAGAAAGAATATCCAACAACTCAATTTCAATCAGGTTTCTATGCATCATAACGAATCAAGATGATACAAAAGAACTGAAAGATCGAAAACGTTTAAGTAGAACATCGCCAAAACTCAATTTATAACGTGGTTTTTTGCATCAGAACGAACCAAGATGATGCATAAGAACTGAAAGATCGAAACTTTTTTAGTAGAAACATCGCCAAAACTCAATTTCAAAAGGGGTTTCTTCTATGCATCATAACGAATCAAAGATGGTGCGAAAGAACTGAAAAGATCGAAACTTTTTTAGTAGAAACATCGCCAACACTCAATTTCAGAAGGGGTTTCTTTTATGCATCATAACGAATCAAAGATGATGCAAAAGAACTGAAAAGATCGAAACTTTCTGTGAAATTTTTGGAACCCATATGCGAAACTGAACAAAAAGATAATGGAAAATAAGAGCAATAGTATTCGATACTCACCAGACGAAGAAGAGATCAAGAGATGAAGCAACATGATTGGAGTAAGAACCAGAAACACCGTCTTCGTTAAGTATCTTCCCATCTTTCTCGGCTGATCTCTAAGATGAACAGTAACTATCTCGAACCACAAGACGAGGACGAGTGCAAGAAGAATAATACCCAATTTATGCGGAATTGCTCAAATAATTTTTAGTTTTCAAATGAACTCTCCCTCTCTTCTCCACTATTTATAGTAACTCTCTGGGGATACAAACAGAGCACTACGTGAAAAGACACTATTGCCCAAAATGGCCAATCCGGTTTACTGTTCAATTTGGGGTTGTAGAATTTCCGGTTTACTGTTCGATGGAGATTCCATATATCTAACCAACAAATCATCTATTGAACTTCCACAATAGGACACATGTAACTCAGAAAATTGAAGACTCATGTGTTTGAAAATTAAAATTTGTTAATTTCTCAGACACCGGGTCAAATTGAGAGATTACAAAAGCGTTATCAAAAGTTTTAACATTATAATAGAAGAAACAATCCTTAACGTTGTTCATGGTTTGGCTCTTACAGTTTTTTAATCTTCACTACAGTTAAATCACTTTCCTATTGATTTATCAGTAAAACTCTATATGTTTTTTTTTTCACCCAACTATAGCAGTAAAAATATCTCGTTGCATATGCTTTTTACAGAGCTTGTTTATGTGTTGTGTATAGTCCGGTTATTAACTCTGGTTTAGAGTCATAATATTTAAACTTTGGTTTGTACAGTATTGGCTATTGCTCATCAGTGCAAATGCTCTAAAATTAGCTAGTATTGTTCTAGTGTCATTCCTATCATACACTAGATATCAACTTATTTTCCTAATTGTCTCATATTTTTTCTTTAATCATATGAAAGATATTTTTCCCAACAAGATTCACCATCTACTAGTAACTATCATTAACCACTCATTCCACATTACTAGAGATACACATATATACAAAAGAGTTAAAAACTTTTAAATCTTCTACTATCAAGAATTAGAAACAATGGAACTGATATATTTAAAAAAAAACACAAGGGAACTGATATAATAAAAAATACACTTACAAAAAAAAAAATCCTATAGTGGTATATGCAAAAAAACAAACAAAACGAGAAAACAAAATCCGATAATATTGTACTGCATTGATCAAATCCAAAAAAATGGGTAAAAAAAGGTAACACAAGTAATGAAGAGAAGGATACACGTGGCGAGTATCAAGCAAAAGAAATAAAATCAATCGTCCTCGCGTAGTACACTTGTAGGTCCCACCTATCTTCTCTATAACTTTTAAAATTATAATTTAATTCTGTTCGACGAACCAAAAATCCAAAAAAAAAAAACTTCTCCTTCTTCTTCTTCATCTATTCGCCATTAACACCTGGAAAAAAAAATCTCAAAAATCAGAGAAATGAAATAAGAGAACAAACAAAAAATGGTGGGATTAAGTATTGTTTTGGAGACGACTAACAACAACACTCTTAGTAACGGTGTAATTAGTCCTAAACCACATCAAGTCATTAACAAATCCACCGTTAATGTAACCACCGCCATAGCCTCCGCCGCTGCGACGGGCATGTCTAGACTCCGACGTGGAAGTTTTAATACAAATTCTGGATTTCTCGAACATTGTTTTCTCTGTAGAAGAAAACTTCTTCCAGCGAAAGATATCTACATGTATAAGTAAGTAAATCAATAATTGTGAAATCTTGATTTTTTTATTAGTGTTCTTGATTTCTTCCTATTGTTTTGTGTTAATCTTTGAGATCTTTTTTGTTTTTTTTTGTGTGTTTTGAATCTGTTAGAGGTGATAGAGCGTTCTGTAGCGTTGAGTGTAGATCGAAGCAGATGAGTATGGACGAAGAAGAAAGCTTAACGAGAGACTATTGTTCATTTAAGACGAAATCTGATTCTCAGGCGGTAGCGCCGTCGCGTCACGGTGGATATCCGAGAAACCGAGCAGGCGGTTTTGCGTACTAAAACCAGAGAGAGACACACATCGCAAAACTGAAACTGTGTACCCTTAGGCTAATTTTTGTCGTTTTGTTTATGAGATGTAAAGCCAAAAGGGTGTTTTAGGTATTTTGCAGAGTTTGCCATATCTATGGGAAGTCCCAAGGTTCTGAAAAATATTTAATTAAAGTTTTTTAGTCGTATTTAATTTCTGATGGAGGCTGACCTTTTTGCGTACATTAATATGTGTGTTGTTACTATAAGTTAATGTTGATGGAACTAACTTAGAGTAGAGTTTATTTATTTCGTTTGGTTAGACTAGAAAATTCCCGCGACCATGCAACTTTATTTTTACTTTTAAAGAAGTGGTGGCTTTATAATATGAATTATAAAATTCACGAAAGGTTTCATTTCGTTGGGAGAAACAAAACAAAAATGGATAATTCAATTTTGTAATCTCAAATAGTGCTTAAGTGATAGGCTGTGTTGATCTAATCCACTTCGCGACAAACGAAAAGGCCACGTATATGCTTTTTTTTTTAATTGTATATAAATAAAAATATTCTCTTTGTTTCATGCGAATTTAGTTTCAACGTGTGGGAGAATCTTCAACCGACATAAGTTTCTATATATGTATTTCTTTTGTTCGTAAATTTATATATATTATGTTCACATATAGACGTAAAGTAACTTATTTTACGATTTCAACGAAACTATTCTGTAATATTCGTTCTCTACAGAATAAAACATTTACTAACTTACATACTTTTTCCTTTTAATTATTGATTGTGGATCAAATTTATGTATCATATAAATGGAGAAATCACTACAAGAAAACATACCAATTTCTAACTAATATTTCCAATCAAATTTGTGCTCGGAAAATTTTGACAAACTTTTTGACTATTTTCCGATTAAAAGAGCAAGTGCTACGAGGTCCTGTCGATATTAATTTAGACGATTTTTCGCCGGTTCCTGATTCTCAACCTAAAAGTAGAGCATTAGATTTGGTGACATTGGAGCAAGTGATACGAGGTCCTGGTCAGAGAAGTTTGGATAAGTTTGTTCCAGAGCCGGATCTCGATCCAGAAAAACAAAAAATGGTAATTACCGATCAAATATTTATTATTTATATATTTTAATTTATAACTTTCATAACTAGTATGTAATTTAAAATTTTTAAACTTTTTACAAGTTTCAAAGTGAGCAACGATCACTAAAGTGATTATAAAAATCATTTTCGTGGATTTTGATACAATTCTGAATTAGAACAGCTCGGAACCCGAAAGAAAAGAGCGTTGGTTCAAAACTCACGGTAAACTTTTAAAATTTAAATTTATTTACACTTTAAATCATTTTAAATACATTTGAATAAAAAAAAAATTGTAGCAAAAATACAATTAGGATTATGAAATAATCCAACGAGTCCGTGATGAACTTGACGAAGTTGGGGCTACACGTTTGAAAGATTCGGTGTACCAATTAAAGAAAATATAGAAAAAATAAAATTCCTCCCCATCGTTGGCTTAAAAATTCTGCTTGGCTCAGTCTCGTTTTGTTTTGAAAGAATGAGCGGAGTGTAAAAAGGGGGGAAATCTACTCCGGTTATCGTAATAGCGAACGAAAAATATACAATACTGCCAAAAACATTTGTGGGTCAATGCCTTACATTCTCAAATGTAATAAAATGGTCATTTGATTCTATTTCATTATATAAAAATCCGCTTAGACATTTAATTATTAATTTTATATTAATAATTTGTTTTTATATTAATAAGCGTGATCCCGTAACCGGTGAATTTTCTGATATGGTGACGTTTATGTAAGCAACTCATACCCAGACTGATGGAACTTTCATCGACAAAAAAGTTGAGGCTGTTGTTCGAAAATGTAGAGCGCATGAGCAAGGGCTATTGACTCAAATGACATAAGGGTCAGAAAATCCCAGAGATGTCTTATTCACACAAACCGATAAAAATAATATTTATCGTGAGGTAATAATTTGGTTTATTTTGTTTCTTTTACAATAATATTTTTTTGAATAAATTATACTCATATTATCGATTTTTTTGTAGGAGATCTCAAAAGAGAGGGATCAAGGTTTGGATATGGATAAATTCCTTACAATGAATATGACATGGGAAGCAATAGATCCAATCATCGAAGATCAACGAATTGCAATCGGAGTTGGCATCTTAAAAAGAGCAGTTGGCTGCCCAAAAAGCGGAAACTGCAACAACAAAAGCTAAATTAAATGAGATATCAGCATCTCAAAATGATATCCTATATTGGAATCGGCTCATGCAAAGTTTACACCCCAATTCTATTCCGCCATCCCAGAGACTTCTTAATCCAGACGAAACCGTCAATATGGATGATGATTCACTATCCCTCCTCATTAAGTATTTTTTTTTATTTATAATTATTTTTTTCATTAATTGTCTTTTTTGTAAGACTTTCGGAATTATTAATGTTTAATAAATTTTTTTAATATTTTTGAAATATCAATTTTTTAATAAATTTTTTTGTGGCCAAATTCTGATTAATCTGTTATACTTTTAGTCAGAAATTTGTTGGATTTTTCCAACTATATTCCGACCACATGTCTGACAATAGTCGGAACTTAGTCGAAAAGTTCCGACTAGTTTTCCGACCAACTCCGGCAACTTTTTTGACTAATCACAACTTTTTCACTCGTCGAAGTTCGGTCGAAATATGGTTAGAAAGTTTCCAACTAAATTCCGACTGTAATATTTCCGATTAAATTCCAACTTTAGTATTTCCGACTATTTCTAACTAAATAGTATTTCTAACTTTCATATTCCGACCAAATTTTGACTAAAATGTCTGTCAAAATTCAACAGTTTTCTTGTAATGAATGAATTATATTGAACCCTTTTTTTAAGCTACTTACTTGTTTTATTCATAAAAGGAAAAGCAAAATCAGTAATATAATATTTAAACAAAAAAAAAGAATCAGTACTACATGTTGTGTACACAACATTAGCATGTTATATGAACTTTCTTCCAGTCAAAAAATATCTTAATTTTCAAACAATATATATATATATATATATCTTACATTGTTTTTGATAATGATAAGAAACAAATATTTATCATTTATAGTTCTTATGTCAGAAACTACTTTTCTAAATGACTATCGCCGAAAGTTTATACGTATTTTTTCAATTGTATCAAATGGAATAGATCATTACCGATCACTGAAATTCAAATATCATTCAGTAAATGAAAGTTTTTGATTATAAATATTCATTTTTAGTTTAACTATCAATATATTCATTTCTATTGACAAAAGGAATCTTTGATTATATGGTATTCAATGGTCTGAGCATGCAGTTTTGGTTTTACGTTACGAAAATCTTTCAAAATGTTCAGCTTGAAATAATATGGAAATATGTATAACAAATGGATTTGAAGATGCGTGAAATTAAGAAAAAAAAATACCATTTTAAACATCTGATTTATCATAAATCAAGTGAAAATTACTTAATCACGGTGAAGATAGTACATGAATTTGACTTTTGCAAGGAGCACAATACACAGTAAAATTAAAGAAATGAATTTTCACCATACTTTTTTATAGCCCTTGCTCGTTGAGATATATGCATATATGTTCATTTCATTTATCTTACTAGAGAATTTCATAGACCTTTATCTGTTTTCCCAATTTTGGAATTTTTAATATCCAATGGAATACAGCAAGAGATCACTCAGGTGACCGAGACTCGATAGAGTTTGTCATATACAATTAGATATTTTAGGTCGAAATTAAGACAAAAATCAATTATTAGTGTTGACTAACACGATGGCGATCGTCAAAAGTATTATCACTTGACACTTGGCTAAGAGTCAAGATTCAAGACTCACAAGATTCTTAGTTTTCATAGGTTTTGGAATAATGTGGGGCAAATTTATTTTGGCATTTTTACTTTTGTCTTTAAGGTATGCAATTCATGTCCCATGAAACTTTATTGATTATTAGTAGTCCACATTCATAGGATTCGACTGTAAAAAGACAGTGAGGTCCCTTACCTGTCTGTCTCTTTCTCACTATCAAAGTGGATTAATTGTTTGGTGGGGTTTTATAGATTTTTTTTCTTTTCTGTTGAGTGACGATGGAGTTTAATAATTTGTGATCGATTAATTTAATGCAAAATATTTCGTCGTTTCGAAACAAAACTATCTTTTATTTTATTTTTTTGATAATTTTTTTTTAACTCATAATTAACTTATTTTATCTGACTACTTTAATTAGATGCAGATTTCTTTCTTAGAAAAGCCAAGAATAGAAAGCTGACCCTGGGAGAATATGATCGCATAATGTCCCACGTGAATAATACACTCAGATGCTTTAAAACTTCAGCAAAAAACATACATGGAATGTGGACTGGTCTATATGTGGTTGATTGGACACCTGAATTTGTAGACAATAACGAATGGGAAGAAGAAAGGGTGCTGCAAGAAAAGACCAACGAGTATAGACATACTTTTGTGGTTGAAACTAGTAAGCAGACAGCTCCATTTTTTTATATTTTCAATACACATTTTAAACTAATTTCTAAATTTGTCCTTCATTACATCTAAAACACTTTATATTTATATCATTGTGATTTAGTTAGAGATTTATTAAATGTGAGTAATTTAAAAAAATTTTTAATATGTGAAATGTGTCAAAAAGATACTTTTTATGAAAGCTATGAATATTAGAGAATCTTGTTTATAGTTGAACACAACAATGCTTTTAAATTAATGCAATAGGCATTAGGCACTATCTCACATAATACCTGCTCATTCATTAACAATGCCTCTTATTGCATGTCTACACTAATTATACATGCTTTCAAAAGCTGAGAAATTCATAGATAGTCAGCTATATAACTTAAATGCAATATATATATATATATATATGTTTATCTTAGGAACTTGTGATTTTGGTAACGATATAAAATTGTGAATTTGATAACCATTTTATCACCTACTTGAGTTAGTTATTAAACTTATTATAATCTCAACTATGCATTTACAAACATAAAACTTCCGGATAAAGCTTTGATATTTTAGTCAAAGTGGATTTAAATACATTAATAATGAAGGTCTGGCCACATTCCTTACAAACCATCATTATTAATGCAAAACCCATCTTTTTCGAGCATAATGACTTAAAATAATTCAAAATTCTTTAAATTGTACCATAGAATAACCAATTAGTAAACAAAGGTTATTAGCTAGATAGTAAGAATTTGGATCATGATAAAGTAAATAATTATAGAGGTAAAATGATAAATAAGTGGAATGTGTGATTTTTGTGCAGACCACGATAGTTTATTATCAATAGATAACATACTTTTTATCAAATAATAATATGTTACTTTTAAAAAAATAATTCAGTATTCAAATTCTAATAAATGAAATTGTTGTTTATTTGAAAGCAAAATCTTCTCCTTCTTCTCATTTTTTTTTTTGCAATTTTCTCTTGTTGTACTTCTTCAACATTTTCATCCGCTGTCATTTGCTTAATAATTTCATTGGAGATCCTTTGACATTTACATATGTTGTATGTTATTTACTTAACATATGAGAAATGTAGGGAATAATATAATAACAAAAGGAATTCACTACAAGATATATGATCATATATAATACTATTATCATGGAAGTGTATTTATAAAATTATTATTTTATTATATAAAATACCAATGGTTAAATAAAAAAACAAACAAATTCAAAAAGAATGAAAGAAGCCAATCTAGCTGTTGTGTCCTTCTTGGGCCATTAAAGGAATTAGTTTAAAAATTAATATTAGATCATCTATCCAGCACCTAACTTTCCCGGGCGCATATTAGTTTAGCTTAAGTTTTAAAATATATAAATTATCTCATCCTACTATCCATGTAACAAATAAATCTACAATATCGTTTTTAATGTACATTTGAAATAAAATCTTCACAAAATATATTTTCAACTTCATTTAAAATTTCTTATATAAATTAATTAGTTTAAACGAGGCAATATGGAATTTTAAATTTAAAATAATTAAAATTAAATCATTTTTAATTCCTAAAAATCTAAAATAATATTTTTATAAATATACATTTATTATTATATGTTGAAAACATAAAATAGTTAAACGGATATAATTTTGTATCAATTATTTTATCCTTTAAAATAAATTAAAGTATTTCATACATATAGTTATTTCAACAGAAAACATTAATACAACATCAAATTCTAAACAAGCAAAGGTGAGAAAAAATTTGTTTTATGTAAATTTTTTTGCGTAATTATTTCCTGAGTCTTAATATAAATTAACACAATATACACTAAACACCACTTAAAATTTAAAATAGATAATTTTAAAAATCAAGTATCATATTTGTTTACCAATATTATTATTGTGCACCCGCGCACTAGTGCATATGCAAATCAAGTATACATATGACTAATTACTATTTTTTAAAAGTTTAAATGTTAATTTTAATACCATTTTTAATTTTTGAAAGAAAATGGAGATACAACGAAGAAAGTAAAGAGATCGAAATCTACAAAATAAAAATGGTTAAATTAGCGTAGAGTAATAGACTTTATCCACAATTTGTTATTTATCTAAACTCTGTTCTCACTGTTTGGATTTCTAAATCATTTTAATAAATTTATAATTGTTGACAAATAAAGAAAAAAATAAGAGAAAACTACAAAACCGAAAAGAGAAAATGACAACAGAGAACGTCTTCGACGATAAAATGCCATTAATGTTACATGAGTTACGAAGAAGCAAGGCCAATCCTCAATACCTGAAAACAAAGATCACATGTAGCTTCTTCGAAACACTCGCAATTGGAACCTGCAAAAAAAAACCAACAAAAGAGGGCTAACACCAACCCAAAGCCAACGGCAATGGCTTAGGATAAGAAAAGAAACCGAAGCTAAGACTCAGATCTAAGTCACCGGAGAAGTCTCCTCCAAAGCTCAAATTTGAGTCCTCTGCAGAGGATCCACAAAACAACTCCCTTGACGAGACCTAAGACCAGAGAAAGGACTCCAACACAAAGCTTTATGAGTAGCAATGGCGCCACTTCAACCGCCAGACTACCACTTCCATGCCATCAAGCGAGAAGGAACCCGAGCCGTAGAGGAAAAAAATAACCGCATCCGAGAAGAGCCATGTCCTATGCCAACCCAACCACATCAGTACCACCATGGTGTTGCCACCGCATCTTTGTTGGAAAAGTAATAGATGAAATCCACCAAAAGATCTTCAGCCAAACACCACCGCATTGTTACTAGAGAAGTACAAGATGAGATCCACCACCATAACTTCAGTACAAGCCACCACTATGGGAGAGGAGAGCTAATCACCACCATGATCGTGTTGAAGTATAATCATATCTCACATAATGCAAAGTCACATTTACATATGTTAGTTATTAAGCGAAGAGTCACGAAGTTGTCTTTCGTAAAGTTGTGTCTTTTATACATTAATGTCATTTGCATATATTGTTTCGTTTGTATAAGTAATAGATCGAGTCCATCATTGTAACACAGTCAGTAATCATCAATCATAATAAAAATTTATATTCAGATCACAAAAGTTCTGTTTTTCCGTAAGAAGATGAGAGTGTTCAAACAGAGAATCGTGTATTTCCATAACAAGTCTGATTCATTGTGAAATACTTATCACAACCGTTTCTGACTTTGAAAGTTTAACATGGTATCAGAGCTTTACGATTGAGAGAGGACCAAAGAGAAAGCACTAGTATTTGCATACATTAATCACAAAATAAGCCGAGACGATGCAAGACTCTTCACATCAAGTGATTCCCATATTCGATGGGGAGAAGTATGACTTCTGGAGCATTAAGATGGCAACCATTTTCAAGACCAGGAAATTATGGTCGGTGGTTGAAGAAGGTGTGCCGGCCGAACCGGTACAAGAGCAAGAAACCCCTGAAACAGCAAGGGCAAAATCGCTTAGAGAAGAAGCGATGATGAATGATATGACGGCACTGCAAATTTTGCAAACTGCCATGACGGAACAGATATTCTCACAAATTGCAGTAGCACTAACATCAAAAGAGGCATGAGATGCATTAAAGGCTGAGTATCAAGGATCTCCTCAAGTCCGATTGATTAAACTTCAATCGTTGCGTAGGGAGTACGAAAACTTGAAGATGTATGATAACGAGGACATTAAGACATTCACCGATAAGTTTATTGTTTTGGAAAATCAATTAACTTATCATGGTGAAAAGAAGACTGACTACCAAATCATACAGAAGATACTCATCTCTCTCCCAGCCAAGTTCGATAGCATTGTTAGTGCTTTGGAGCAAACTCGCAACTTGACTTCATTAACAATGACAGAGCTGATCGATATTTTGAAAGCACATGAAGCAAGAGTGGCTATAAGAGAAGAAAGCACTAGTGAAAGAGCATTTAATGCTCGCACAAAAGGAAGAGATTTCGGTTTCAAACGAGACAACACCAAGAGCCGTGTGAATCAAGGCAAGAAGTGGTGTGAGTTTTGCAAAAAAAAAGTAACCACACAGAAAAAGAGTGTTGGAAGAAACCGAAGGAAAACGATCATGGCAAGAATCAAAAGGTAACAAAGAGTGTTACAATTGTGGTAAGATCGGCCACTATTCAAATACATGTCACTCAAAGAAAAAGGAAAGAGTGCATGTAAGTCTCGAAGATGAAGACTTAGTTGAAGATCATATATTGTTTAGTGCAAGTGAAGAAGCAACAATAGCATTAAGATAAGACATTTGGTTAGTAGACAATGGGTGCACTAATCACATGACAAAAGAAGAGAGATACTTTTTGAAGATCGATAAAAGTATCAAGGTTCTGATAAGAGTCAGAAATGGAGAAATTGTCATGACAGTCGGTAAAAGAGATATTACCGTCATGACAAGATATGACAAGAAATTCATTAAAAACGTTTTCTTGGTGCCTGGTTTGGAGAAGAATTTGTTGAGTGTTCCTAAATTTATTTCAAACGGTTCTCAAGTGAGTTTTAAAGACAAGAGATGCATCATTCCAGATGCAGATGGCAAGAATATTATGGAAATTCCAATGACTCACAAAAGCTTCATAATGAAGTTGGGTTCAGTTCAAGAAGAAGCCATGGATATAAGTAAGCAAGAGGAAATGGAAACATGGCACAAGAGACTTGGTCATGTAGGCAACACACGGTTGCAACAAATGCAAGATAAAGATTTGGTAAATGGATTACTAAAGTTCAAAGTCAACAAAAAAGTATGTGAGGCGTGTAATCTTGAAAAAACAATCAAGCAAGAGTTTTCCAAAAGAATCTCAAAAAAAGACAAGAGAAAACCTTGAGATTGGGCATACTGATGTATGTGGACCAATGCAGCACAAATCGCTTGATGGAAGACGTTACTTCTTATTGTTTTTGGATGATTATATTCACATGTGCTGGGTATACTTCTTAAAACAAAAATTGGAGACCTTCTTGATGTTTAAGAAGTTCAAAGCAAAGGTGGAAAAACAATCAGATTGTTTCATCAAGACTTTAAGATCCGATGGAGGTGGTGAGTTCACTTCAAAAGAATTTAACCAGTTTTGTGAAGAAGAAAGAATTATTAGGCAAGTCACTTTGCCTTATTCACCACAGCAAAATGGTGCAGCAGAACGAAATAATATATCCTTGGTGGAGATGGCAAGAACAATGCTTGCTGAGCAAAGTTTACCGTTCAAGTTATGGGCAGAAGCAATATACACCTCGGCTTACCTTCAAAACCGTCTACTATCAAAGGCAATTGAAGATGATGTGACGCCTATAGAGAAGTTGTGTGGACACAAGCCAAACATGTCACACTTGAAGATTTTTGGGAGCATATGCTATATGTATATTGCGGATCAAAAGAAGAGAAAGTTAGACGCTAAGGCAAAATGTGGAATCCTCATTGGCTATAGCAATCAATCGAAAGGCTATAGAATTTTCATCTTGGAGAATGAGAAGATTGAAGTATCAAGAGACGTTAAGTTTGAAGAAAACAAGAAATGGGATTGGGATAGACAAGAAGTAGTCAAGAAGACTATTGTCTTATCTATGAGCGATTCACAGGAGTCAAAAGAGAAATGTGGAAATATCTCCAGCCCTGTTCCTCTTGAAGATGATGAACATGGTAACAATAAAGAAGGAGAGACTTCTGAACCATCAAAGAAATACAGGTCCATGAGTGAAATCATGCAAATAGCACCGAGAGTGGACATTGAAGAAGCGGCTCAAATAATAGAAGCATGTCTTCTCGTACATGAAGAACCGCAAACTTACAATGAGGCTTACGGAAGTAAAGAATGGAGAAAAGCCATGAATGAAGAAATAGAAATGATTGAGAAAAACAAGACATGGAAACTTGTAGACAAGCCGGAGAAGAAAAATGTGATAAGCGTGAAGTGGATCTATAAAATAAAAACAGATGCAAATGGTAATCCGATCAAACACAAGCAAGGCTAGTTGCAAGAGGGTTTTCTCAAGAATATGGGGTTGATTATCTTGAGACATTTGCCCCGGTCTCAAGGCTTGATACAATACGAGCCATACTTGCTTATGCGGCTCAAATGCAGTGGAAATTGTATCAAATAGATGTAAAGTCAGCATTTCTAAATGGTGAACTAAAAGAGGAAGTTTATGTCACACAACCACCTGGGTTCATGATTGAAGTCAAAGAAGAAAAGGTATTAAGGTTATACAAAGCCTTATATGGATTAAAGCAAGCCCTAAAGGCATGGTATGGAAGGATAGATTCATACTTCATCGAAAACGGTTTTGAAAAGAGTATGAATGATGCGGCTTTATACATAATGAACCAAGGGGAAGATGTGTTGATAGTCAGTTTATATGTTGATGACAGGAAGCAAAATTCATCTCATCAACACATTCAAAGAAAATATGAAGAAGGAATTCAAGATGACGGATCTCGGGTTGTTGGACTACTTTCTTGGAATGGAAGTAATCCAAGATGATGGCGGCATATTTCTTTCACAAGAAAAGTATGCAAACAAACTTATTGATAAGTTTGGAATAAAAGAAAGCAAGAGTGTAAGCACTCCACTTACACCAAAAGGAAAAAAAAAGTTGAAGATGACAAAGAGTATGGAGATTCGACTAAGTATTAGAGTATTGTTAGAGGGCTCTTACACTTGTGTGCATCAAGACCTGATATAATGTACGCAAGCTCCTATCTCTCAAGATACATATCATTACCACGTATGAAGCATTATCAAGAAGCCAAAAGGGTTTTAAGGTACGTCAAAGGAACGTCAAGCTATGGAGTACATTTTACAAGCGTGGAAACACCAAGATTGATATGCTACTCGGACAGTGATTGGGGTGGTTCTATCAAGACAAGAAAAGCACATCAGGTTACGCTTTTAACCTTGGATCAGGTATGTTTTGTTGGCAGTCAAACAAGCAACAAACAGTGGCTCAATCAACAGCGGAGGCAGAGTACATCGCCATATGTTCAGCCACAAATCAAGCCGTATGGCTACGAAGACTCTTCGAAGAACATGGACTAAAGTTTGAAGAAGGCATTCCTATCTTATGTGACAACAAGTCAGCAATAGCAATAGGAAAAAATCCGATGCAGCATAGAAGAACAAAACACATAGAGATCAAGTACCATTTTGTTCGTGAAGCCAAGCACAAAGGACTCATTCAATTGGAATATTGCAAAAGCAAAGATCAACTCGCGGATATTTTCACTAAGGCATTAAGCGCCTCAAGGTTTGAAGATCTTAGAAGGAAGTTTGGAGTGAAGCCGAGATATGATTAAGGGGGAGTGTTGAAGTATAATCATATCTCACATAATACAAAGTCACATTTACATATGTTAGTTATTAAGCGAAGAGTCACGAAGTTGTCTTTCGTAAAGTTGTGTCTTTTATACATTCATGTCGTTTGCATATATTGTTTCGTTTGTATAAGTAATAGATCGAGTCCATCATTGTAACACAGTCAGTAATCATCAATCATAATAAAATTTTATATTCAGATCACAAAAGTTCTGTTTTTCCGTAAGAAGACGAGAGTGTTCAAACAGAGAATCATGTATTTTTATAACAAGTATGATTCATTGTGAAATACTTATCACAGCCGTTTCTGACTTTGAAATTTTAACAGATTGAGCGAAGATAAATGATCCTCGACAAGTCAAGCGGTAAGAAAACGGGAAGAAGAACTTCCGGCAAACAGCAAGACCAACCCACCACACTCGCCGGAGCTTTGAACGCCCAGGACACCAGCGAAGGAGGAGAGCCGAAAGATCGACCACATGAGACAGCCAATCCTGAACCAGATATGAGCAGAAACAGAGCAAACACGCGGGACATATATGAGGAGAGAGTGCCGGATTGAAGCCCTCTCCAACCCTAACTTGCCACTGGAACCAATTGGAGCAGCTAGCTGAGAAAAGCGCAATGACCACCAAAACGAAAAATGAACGTCGATGAAACCCTAGCTTTAACCGACTGTCGTCCTCAAGTCACCTAGAAGATAGAGAGTTTTTGAACAGGCGAAGCCGCTGGTGAAACCCGAAGAGCCACCCGAAACCACCACACCGTCAGCCTTCAATAGCGCTGACGAAAACCACAATCACCGGAGCTCACACGCCTAACAAGGAAACGCCGAGGGAAATCGAACTAGACAAAGGGGAACCCTCCCCAACCCCGCCAAGAACCGCCAGTCGCCGAAGAGGCAAAATCGGTGATGTGAGGTTACGAAGTCGAGAAAAAAAGCTACAAGCGCGTGTCACACATGTGCGCGTAATTCAAAAAAAAGTTTCAAAACTAATCACTATTAAAGATCTCTAAACTAAAGTATGGTGAAATTATTCTCAGCTACACGAATTATAGGACACAACATATCTACACATACGAACTAATTTAATGTTCTCATAACTACATAAACTATTGACTTCGCATAGTGACATGTATGAAGTATCATGTGTTATGTGCCCAACTACACCAAGTAACTTTTTTTGGATCCAACGGACCGAATTTTGTATTCTAAAATTTTAGAATATAAAATCTATATCCGCTCCTACACTATATACAAATTAAAATAATATATTTTATTTTAAAAATATAAAAGAAACGTTAATATAAAACATTTCAAGTTGATTTTTATAAAGATTTAAAACATATTTTTTTGTTAATGGGTTCGATTTTAGAACATATTTCTTGTATGATTTCTAGAATAATACACAAATTTTTTTTAAATAAAACTTATTTTTGTTGATATTTTGATCAATTATTCTATTCATTATATAATATACAAAATATTATATATATATATATAAGCATATCTTGATACCTTATGTATGTTACAATACTTGGTGTAGTTGGGTACATGACACATGATACTTCATGCATGTAACTATGCGAAGTCAATAGTTTGTGTAGTTATGAAAACATTAAATTAGTTCGCATGTGTAGATATGCCATGACCTATAGTTCTTATAGCTAAGAATCATTTTTCTTTATATATATTCAGACAGTTTTGAATTATGCTATTACTCACATCATTTATCTACAATGTTGAATATACACAGAATCAATGCTTGTTCCAATTCCATAGGCTTGAAGCATTAAAAACCCTAATACAAAACTTTGTAGTAATGAAGACTTGTTGTTCAAGGAACCCTGAGAGCTATTAGTTTTATTTACGAACATGAACCTAAAATGTTTCAGAATCTTCATCTGAATCTTCCACAACCCAACTCTTCCTCGCCATCTTTTTAGGACGACCGCCATTTTCTTCTTCTCCTTCCTCTTCTTTTTCTTCTTCTTCTTCTTCTTCTTCTTCTTCTTCTTCTTCTTCTTCTTCTTCATCATCATCATCATCCTCCTCTTCTGTTGCTGCTGCTATTGCTTTATCAGAATCTAAGCCCGGAGATGATCCAGAACGAGCAGCGTTTAGAGAGGACAACATTTTCTCTGAATCTTCTCTTAAATCATCCTCGTTAACGTCTTCATTATTGTTCTGTGTCTCTGTCTGCTCTTCATGGTTTCCTCCATCTTCGCCTACCGCAGGAGTCTCTGCATCTTCAATTATTTTGAAGTCACGGGCGGTGCTGCGCTTGGCATGTCTCAATAAATTGAATTTAGTAACTTTGCTTAGCTGAATAAGATATCTTTCATAGTCTTCAATCTGAAATATCAAATCAGGGATGCATTTATTCTCCTGCTTGATCTTGTTGATTATGCCCTTGGCATTGGCATTGGCACTCACACTTTCCTGTTGTTCCTGCGCTTGGAAGAAAGCAACACATTATGCTTTTGGATACGAAAAAACATCAATCTTATGAGTCTGCTTGCCCAACTTTTTTACCTTTTGCATTTCAGATAAAAAGGGATATAAAGGCACTGTGAGACTCTTGCAAGTTAGTTCCACGAGTTTCTGAAATTTAAGGCTTGGAAGAATTTGCTTGCTACCTTTGGGAGCAATCCTCAGCTTTACAATTTGTGCTAATTGTTTGTAAAACCTAACTGCTAGTCTGAGAAACTGCGCTGCTTGCGAGTCTGCAGATCAATGAAAGCACAGATTAAACAAGCTCTGTTGAGTAAGTGAGGAGCTTCAGATCAGTTAGAAGTGAAAACTCACCTTTGAGGTTCATCAAAACAAAGGAAGAAAGTATTCTGACCGTTGACTCAGCCATTGCGTAAAGAGCTTCCTCAAGAGCCAACCCGAATGTACTCTCAGAATCATTGTTGAGATGGATATTCTTCTGAGAGACCACATAGAAATTTTTAAGCTTCTTTGTAGCCCAGTCCATGTCAACTATTGCTGAATCAATTGATTGCAATATGCAAGAAATTACAGAAGCACTTGTTGACTGGTTTATGACCATGTATGATTCAGAGACTTGTGAAGTATCAGATTTATCTAAACCGATGACATTTTGTAACTCCTTAGCCACTTCCACAGCTATGCATAGATCACCAGGAGATGTAGTAAGAGAGATGGCAAGTTTCACGACGCTTTTTGCCACCGTAGTGTTAGATGTTTCACAGCTTTTGCAGATTTGATGAGCCCATGATCCATGTCTTTGTTTGAATTTGTCAGGTAGATTGTTCCCAAGCATCAACATTATGTCACAAAGAATCTGAATAGCGTAAGTGAATAGTATAGATTAGCCTCTTGTACGTTAAAGAATGTGCTCAAGAGAAACTGCAGGAAGTTAAAGGAATATACCTCTACATCATTAGAGTTTTGTGCAATAAGGTCCATGATAATTGGCTTCATAATTTTCTCCATGAAAATTTCAATACTCTTTACAAGTGGATCTTCAATTTCTGAAGCTTCGCTGAACTCTTCTTCTAAAGTAGCATCCTCAGTTCCAGGCACTGCCAGCAAATCTTCAAGCAAGCCAGTCAAACTAGATCCACTTGAATATATATTGAGCAGCTCTTTCAAGCTAAGTAAGGCCAAATGTAGACACTGTTTTCTTCTTTCTACATCCTTCTTTCCTTTATTCTCCTTCTTCGTCTGTCCGGTTACTAGAGGTGGCTCTGGCTTTAGCAGGTAAACTACTTTTAGCAGTGAAGGACCCAGAACTTTCATGTCACCTTAGAGCAACGGTTTAAGTGGATTTTCCTCCTTCATGTGAAGAGATGATCTTATGTGTCCAACACAAACATGCAAAGTGAAAGATAGTGCTCTAGAAATTGTTGATTTTTCTGTCTTGGCTAATGATGACTGACTGTGATCCTGCGAACCTGAAAGATTACCACCGGATTTGCTGCTTTGAAGTTTGAAAGTGAGCAGAAATAGCTGGTGGATACTTGAAGTAGCCAAAAAGGGAACTTTTTCTCGCTCTTCAGTGATACTTATGTTTCCCACATCAGTATCATTACGGGCACTAAATCGTACTCTCTTGCCAATACTGCTCTGTTTTGATTTCCCCACTTCTTTTTCCAGTGATTCATAAAGATCAACCAAATCGACAATCTCCTTG
>CM051385.1:12814637-12864637 GCA_028015245.1 Cardamine occulta
TAGAAAATTACTCTTCAATCTTGACATGTTATCATAACCATTTCACTCATTGCTATTTAGTTTTTAAAAATGAATATATATTAAAGTTTTACTACCTTTCGAATATCTCCAGAGGTATGGTATGCAACATCCTCCTCGAGAGAGGTCTTGTAGCGAGCTTGGTATGCTTGCTTGGCCTTGAAAAACTCAAGAGCAGGTCTAGTACAAGCGATTTCAACTAGAACCCAGTTGTTGGCAGTGAACATTTTGGTAGATTCCTTGGCCAAATACGCATCTCTCTCCGTTGGATCAAGAGTCCACAACATCACAGCTCTCTGTTTTCAAGCACAGTAGCAAACCATATTGTATAGTACTCATACCAAAAGAAGACGAAAATATGAAGATTGTGTTTGCTTTGACAAACCTCAAAGTCACCGGATAGTTCTTTGTCCAATTCCTTGAGAAGATCCTTATTGTAGTTGGAAGCATAAACGGAGCGGATGAAGCTGCGTTGCGTTGCATTTCTGTGAGCCAAGATTGATATGATCATGCCTTCGTTGGTTCCCCATCCTGCACCACACAAAACCAAATTTCAAACCGTAGTTTAATTAATCAGAAATGTAACCAAACTCAATCAAACCAAACCAAATTTCAGGATAATTAACCGTTTGACCTTGCATGCCAAAAATTTTAAGGTTAAATCACAATTTTGCATCGTAACAAAAGAGTCATACGTTGGAGTTGGGAAATTAAGACTTGCATAAGATTTTAATCATTTGAAAAACAAAAGAGAAAGTAGCTTACATATATTCCATTAAAAAAACAAAAACCGCATACATATCATCGCTAAACTAGTTAGATCTGTAGATCAGACCGGTCAGATTATTTCGAAATAGGTTGAACCTATTGAAATGCTGCAAATGATTCAATCGATGCATGAAGGTGAAGTAACTTTTGCTAAATCAATCGAATAATGAAGGAAGAGAGAGCAAAACCTTTAAAAGCCTTGTGGAGCTGCTCGGAGTCTTCTTCGGGAAGAGGAATATTTGCCGGAATTCTTAGAGACGCCATTCTCCGACCACTTAATATCTCTCTCTAGTTTACTTTGTTATCAGACGAAGAAACTGTGGAACGAGGAAAATGCACGTTGTCTTAAATAGAGAAATGAAATCTCAAAATTTTTGTTATTAATTATATCATTTTTGTTAAAAAAAGACATTGCAATTTAAGAGAATCAGTTAAAGGGAACAAATTTATTAGTACAGGCTGTATAATAAAAATACAGTGGACGGAAATGAAAAAAAAAAAAGTATAATCTTTTGCATATTTTGTCATAATGTTGAATATTAAATGGATTTAAATCAATTTGAATATGGGACTAAATAGCTATGGATTTTTTTCCTCATACAATTCCCCTTTTTTTTTGTAATCTTCTGTAATTCACATACGCACACTCTCATTTTTCAATCCAGAATCCGACACGGTGGCATATACATAAACCACCGCGTTACAAATCGTGGAAATACAATTCATTTCTAAGTGATGTACATGCATTTACCTTTGCGGGTGTAGAATTCCAACCCAAAAAAATACTAAGCATGCATTTAGCAAACATTCTTTGGTTATTAAATCTTAAAGAGGATGATAGAGTGAAAGATCTTTGTGGAAGTAGAAATCCAACCAAAATTTAAATCTCATCCAAAGGTTTTTTCATGCTTAGATTAAGTGCATAATTTTTTTTTTAGTTTATTAAAATGGGCCTCCCAAAAATGGGTAATAGGCATGGCCTTTTACATTAAGTCACGCAAAACACCCAAGAAAACTTAATCAAGTCTCGGATAATAACTTCAATGAATCAAATGTGAGGTTAACATAAGTGCAATGCAAAAACAAAAAGTTAGTATTTGTTTATTTTCTTTCATTTTTCATTTGGATCAACAATTTTTTTTTCTTGTTCAGAAAATTTAATTTCATTGGAATTAACCCATGTTAAAAAATTCACTAAGCATTAGTCATGCAGTGAATGTGGGCCTAGCGCCGAATCAAATAATTGGAGATTAATCGGGAAATAATTTCTCATGTTTTTTGTTAAAATGTATTATATATATATATATTAAATATGTTGATAATTACACATAAATGTAGCATATGCTAGTGATTATTGATAAGTTTTAATGCTCTTAAGTTCTGAATCTGAAACCCACATGCCTATTTTTGTTCCTTTTTAGTTTCGTTTTAGTAAAATAGAAAATGTTAAATTTACCCTCATATTTTTCTTTTAGAGGTGCGATCCAAGAACCCTAATAGCTGCCGCCTCTGCATTTTCTTTGCAAAATTTTAGTGTTCACTTGCTAATCTTGTTGTTTCTACCATAATACATAAGATCTATGACTAAAAACCTTATTTCAAACTCAAAAAACAAATTATTCCAAAATTTTCGATTATATAATCGAATAACATCAAATCGCGACGAATTCCTGTCGTTCAGCATTTAGCAGGCAATTACATGTCCGTCTGAGGCGCGTTTTCGAAGGAGTAAACCAAGCTAAAACGGATAGTAGGCCCAATTATGTATGTTAGATCCAAAACTCAATTACATGTACAAACCCAATCAGCGCGTGTTCCAAATTTTAGGATTGTTTAGATATTTCGCTAAATAAATGAGACCATAACCAAAATACCTTGACAGTGTTCTCTATCATACTTTTTTTTTAGTTGGAAAGGAAACTAAATACAAAGAACATTTATAATCACAACCAAACTATAGAAGAAACTAACAGACGGTGAATTTAATATTGTACATTTAGGTATACCCAAAATTTTATGCCTAAAAATATTAAATTTATTATTTATTTTTTATCAAAATTTAAATTACATGTTGCCAAATTCATGACAATGACGCAGAATCCACTACATTTAGAATTCGGTCAAAGGGAATACTCGAATCATCATGATTTGCAAATTCTGTGCATTAATTTTTTTTTGCATGTCCTCAAAGAAGATATATAAAGTAACCTTGTGAGACTACTAGGGTACAATGTTAACGAGGACGAGAAATTGTTGATATATGAGTTCATGGAGAACTGAAGCGTCGATCTTTATCTGTTCGGTTTGTATCTCTACTATTTGTTTTAACTTTTAAGTGTCTTAATGACAAGTAGATTAATCTAATCCAGTTTCTGTTTGTAGACGAAACCCAAAGTTGTAAGCTAAATAGGACGACACGATTTGATATAACCAAAGGTATCACTAGAGAACTCTTGTATCTTCACCAAGATTAGGCAATACTGATGATACACTGAGACTTGAAGCCCAGATATGACCCCGAAGATCTCAGACTTTGGGATGACCCAGATCTTTGGAAGAGGCGAGAACAACGTTAACACCACAAAGGTGGTTGACACTTAGTAAGTAGTCGAAACACTATAATCATCTTTGTACAAACTTGAAAACAATTCTGAGTTTTAATCTAAATTGATGTAGTGGCTACATATCTCCTAAATATGCGCAAGATGAGATATATTCACTAAAGTTGGATGTTTTCAGCTTTGGAGTTGTAATGTTATTGATATTATCTGGTAAGAGAAACAAAGGATTCGCCAGGTCAAACGATGGGCTCAATCTTCTAAGCCACGTAAGTTTATAGATTTTTTTGAATCGATTAGAGCAACTCCAACGGACATAAAAAAGGATGTCTTTAACTTAAAATATAATATAAATAAAGAAAAAAATGGATGAACATGAGAGAACCGGGTCTCTGGATAGACACTTTTGTTCATTTGAGACACCTTACATGTCAGTATGAAATTAGCCGGAATCTTTTGTTTTTTCTCATTAAAGGAGATGAGCTGTACGGACTCGAAATTGGACACCCAAATTTATAGAATCACCAATGGAGAGAGAAAAATTAATACAAAGTTAGTAGAAATGCTTAGACTAAATTAATATTAAATTTAATATTAAATTATACTTAAGACACTATTACTAGGTTTACCAATGAGAATGGTGTTACAGTTAAACAATTAGAAAGACATTTTACTTTTGTTAAAATGATAGGCGTGGACTAAGTGGACCAAGGGAGAATGGGCATGTGTCATAGACCTGGGAATGATATAACCTTCTAAGCAATCTATTTCTCGAGGAGTATTATAGAAATTCGATTAAAAGAAATGATCCTAATAATAATGTATCAAACCAATTCTATTGAATTGAATGATAATATAATATTCAAGTCATACTTCAATGAATCAAAGTTACGTGAAGAAAAAAAAAACTTTGAGATGTGGTGGTGGGGGTCGCTACTCGTATTATAGGGATTTAATATGAAATTATAAAACATATTGAAAAAAGAAAAATTAGTGTTTTTCTTCCTTTTTAGCAGTTTCTTCATTTGTTCATACTTCAATCCTCTGAATTGCAAAAATACAGAGAACAATTTTTTTGCATCTAGTGGTCATGATGAATCATTCAAAATTTGAAGTTCCAAGTTTTATTATAAATAAATGTTATATATATTCATTTTACTTATCCCAAATTCATATCGTCTTCTCATAATCTTTTCAAAATGGATCTAAGCAAGTATGGTATAGCAAAAAACGCTCTGAAATTTGTTTTTAAGGCAACATTAGCTGTAGTTAAAGCTGGAAAAGCCAAAATCAGGAACCTACTCTCATTTCATGGCGACAAAATCAAGAACCTAATCTGCTTACAATCATGTGCAACCAGATACTGAAAATTTAGATAAATAAACATATAGCATAACGTCATATATCTAGTTTCATATATGTATTCTAGATGTACTTTATATGATGTAAAAGTTTGAGTAAAAAAAAAATGTATGGCTAACAATTTTATTTGTATAGATTCAACAAAAACTATAATGATTATAATACTTTATATATATTTCAACCAAAAAAAAATTTCTCTCTACAAAGAGATTTTTTAAAAATTCAATAAAACGACTCTGCTGGGGATCGAACCCAGAATCTCTGGTTTCGTAGACCAGCGCCTTATCCATTGGGCCACAGAGTCCTTACTGATAGTCGTGTATTTGTTACTTATATAACAAATAATTATATGCTAATACCAAGGTAGACTCAATTAAAATCGTTGAATCGAATTAACCGAATCAATCCAATTGAATAAAAACACTTCGAATCCAAATATGAAACAACAACTCAGCCCGCTAAATTATTGAGTCACCGTGTATCACACGTTCATAACCTGAAGTATCATACTTCCATGGATGGTGTAATAAGACTAAAGACAGAAAATCACCAGTAACTTAGGTAACCATCTGCAGAAACTCAAAGGCTAACTCAACTCAGTTTCCATGGAGTGCAAATAGTCATCAATCCTATCAAAGAGGATGAGTAACTTCTTTGAGAACAAAAGACAACTGTTCGATTTAACATTAGCTTAAACATTGTTTATCCTCAAACAATGGCTGCAGTCTTAGCTGTCAGTTTCTGTAGCTTCTCGGGAAGAGGATCTTTCGGTTTTATCTTCCTCATAAGCTGCAACATGAACTCCAAGGGCTGCACGACCTGATGGGTCAAGATTCTGTGACCAAGCTGCATCCCATTCCACAGCTTTTGCTGTACTACATGCCACACTTGGACCTCCTGGTACAGTTGCTCTAGCAGCACTCTGCTCATTTATATAATCCGAAAAACAAATCAGAGTAAAGATCAAGACAATTAAGGCGAGAAAGTAATAAGGCGGACGAAATCATTACCTTAGGGAAGAACTTTTCAAAGATGGTTCTGTAGTAGTAAGCTTCTTTTGTCACAGGTGTGTTATCAGGGAAGACAAAGCTTGCATTCATCAGCATTGTGTCAGAGACCTTACCAAAAGAAAAAGGAAAACAATGCATAAATCAAAATGTGACATAAGATTCTTTCTATGAATTTAAAGAGACATCTTATTACATGTTTGTTTGCATGATCTTTTAGACCATCAATCCAGCTGTATCCAACTCCATCACTGAACTGTTCTTTCTGCCTGTATAGAATGTGCTACATTTACCAAAATGAGAAGTTGTTAGCAAAGCCGGATATTTGTCAAATTGCAGAAAGCACAAAGTTTTTGTTAGTAAACCTTTGGTAGATAAGGATTTTTCTCATCATCAAAGGCTTTGCGTAACACCCATTTCTCGATCCTTCCGAGATCAGGCCTGATCTGCATTGTAGTTTAGACCACATTTATCACCAATTTTGTAACTTAAGATCATAAATTTGTGATAAAATAAAGTCATGAAAGAAACGGATCGAAATCCCTCTTTTGGTGGGTGTGTAAAGTGAAAAAGGAAAACGATAAGAAAGATTCCACCTACCATCTTCCATTCTGGATCGATGCTCATTGCGACATCTATAAATTCTTTATCAAGGAAAGGTACACGAGCCTCAACACCCCATGCAGAAGTTGATTTGTTAGCCCTCAAGCAATCATATTGATGAAGAGCTTTGATCTGTAAATAAATCCGCACACAAGCAAGAATCAGAGGTTACAAAACGCAGAGTAAGGCAGAGTAGCACAAGAAGTTCTGGTCTAAAGGCACTACCTTTCGGCATGTTTCCTCGTGAAATTCCTTCTTGTTGGGTGCTTTATGGAAGTACAAATATCCTCCAAAAATTTCATCAGAACCTTCCCCAGAAAGAACCATCTTTACACCAAGTGATTTGATTTTTCTCGACATAAGAAACATCGGAGTGCTGGCTCTTATAGTAGTCACGTCATAGGTCTCAACATGGTATATGACTTCTTCTATGGCATCTATTCCGTCCTGATATTATCATTAGACGAAGATATAAACAATCAATCGATGAAACAAATCTTCATACTAAATACTCTTGTAGATGTAAAAGAGAAAAGCTACCTGAACTGTGAAGTGTAACTCGTGGTGGCGAGTTCCTAGATAGTCAGCGACTTCTCTGCCAGCTTTCAGATCCGGGGATCCCTGAAAAGAAAACAGATGAAAATTACAAATCTTGATGAGCATAGAAAGCGATCAGTGAAAACATTTTGAGAAATTAGGTAAAGCCTTCAAGACCTTCAAACCAATACAAAATGTGTGCAACTTTGAACCCCACTGACAAGCAGCTTCCGACTTTTCCAGATGGCGTAACGCTACTGAAGCGACAAGGGATGAGTCTAATCCTCCAGATAGAAGGACACCAAAAGGCACATCAGTCATTAGTCGTTTTATAACAGCCTGCAGTTCAAAGAAACGACGCATTCATATTTCCAAGACCAGATCAGCAACTATACCTTGAGCAACTATACAAGAAGTATAATGAAACTGACATTCGAGACCTTGAGGAGGATAAAGCTCCAGAATTTACCTTCTCGAAAGTATTGCGCACCGCTAAGGGATCATATGGGGTTGAAGGAACCAGCTCAGCAAACCATGTGGGGTTGTACCACCTCCTAAGCCCACCTACATGAAAGTTTTGTACCATGAAACTACACAGTAAAATTCCCACACAAATTCATTAAAAGATGGAAACCCATAACTAAATCCAGCTTGATAAAACTTTGAAATCTGTGTGCGGTGTCCAGTACGATATGAGTCAGCCAGAAACGTCACTATTACATTTTGAAATAGATGTGCAAACCTTGTTTACTTGAGTAGATGTGGCCTGGGGGGAAGCACATAAACTGTTCACAATCGTCACTAAGTGCTTTCATCTCGGAAGCAAACCATACAGAACCTGTGGAAGACAATTTGTCAATGAATAAAATCAGTAATCAATGACAAAGAAAGAATGATCTTTAACCATTGAGGTGAATATCTTAGAGAAATGTGAACACACCATCGAGACCCCACCCAATGTAGAGTGGAGTGATACCAATGGCATCCCTTGCAGCAATAAAACTTTTGTCCCGGGTATCAAGAAGCACAAATGCAAACATGCCATCCAACATGTCGACAAATTCCTCTCCATGTTCTTCATACTGCAATATTAAGAAAACATAAATCAAACCCATAGAAGTCTGAACACAGTAACTATTTAACTACCATAAGTTAACAAAGATTGCAGTGACCTCCTTGGACTTGAATTTACACAAAAATACAGAAAACACACAACATAAGTCAAATCTCATTTCAACTAATGGGTACTTACAAGATGAGCAATCACTTCACAATCACTCCCAGTACGGAACTGGTGAGACTTCAGATTTTCCCGCAAAGCCTTGTGGTTGTATATTTCTCCATTGACCTGAAAGCAAGTAAAGAGTCCCCCTTTCACACGAATCCTCGTAAAGTTTGAGGTTTGACTCATAATTTTTTTTGTGATCACTTTTAAAGGAGATGGTATTCACTATTCCTCTGTTCCTCCAAGCAATTGAGATTAGGACACAAGTAAAAAAGTACCGTGACAACAATGGTCTTGTCTTCGTTATAGAGTGGTTGATCTCCAGAAGTGGGGTCAACGATGGCCAAACGCTCATGAGCCAAATAACAATCCTCATAACAGTGGAGCCCGCTCCAATCAGGCCCTCTATGCCTCAATCTACACAACATTCGAATGCACTTTTCAACATTCCAATCAATTTTGACCATTACATGTCTTTCATCGTCTCCACAAGATAGAAATCCAGTAAAAGGCTCCTCGTTTTAAACAAAATCAACTCATTTGATCAGAAAGTTGGAAACTTTTCTCTTCCAAAATAATACCCAATAACCTTTAAAACATTGCGCAGCCAAAAAACAACCAAGGAGATCAAACAAACAATTGAATGAGACACACAAAATGAATGGGAAAGGTTTGAGAAGACCTGCGAGAGAGTTCGATGATACGGGAACGTTTTGCTTGGGAGTTATCGACGCAGCCTAACACAGCAAGAATCCCACACATGGTGGCGGCAATAAAGAACACAACGGCTTCTCAGAAATGGATGCTGAGAGCTAAAGAGATGAGCTTTATAAGCTTGGCTTCAACTCGATCACAGCCGTTGATTCTGACAATTAATGACTATTTTTATCCCCAAAGAGAAAAGATTCGGTTTTTTACTTTACCCTAAGTCTCCTTTGACTTGTTGATTTTGGAAAAAAGATTATGTTTCAAGGGGCTGTGGCCATTTCACGAGATTCACCAGATTCTCGAAAAGAACACAGAATCACTTAACGACGTCGTAGCAAACTAGAGTTACAGTGTTGTTAAAACGACGTCGTTTGCTGGGTGCCAAATTTCCAATCCAACGAAACGGCTATGTTCCATCACATAAGCTTAATGCCGAATTGAAATGGAGTAAATCATGATCAAACACTAATCAAAAGCTTATAGCTCAACTAAATGCTCACGTCACCCAATCAAACTCTAAATGCCTCTCTATATAAGTGGAGAAGAAGGAATTTTGGGTTTCTCTGTGTTTTTCTTGAACAAACTTCAACAAAGATGTCTCGACTTCTCAGATTCTCCAAGCTGTCTCCTTTGAACAATGTGGTAAATTTCTGTTATCTTTTGCTTCCCTCTCTTGTGTAATCGATTTGTTTACTTTTGGTTCTCATCTCTTACTTGCATTGCAGATACAGAGAAGCAGCTCCCGTCTGATTTCATCTTCTGCTGCAACGACCACTCCGTTCGTGATGCTTGGAAGTACGGTAAAGGAAGCATTTCCATACCGCAAGAAGATGGCAGATGTGCTCTTGTTCCATCCTGTAAAGCAAGAGCTATTAACTGTTCCGGAAAAAAACATTTCCTAACGAGCTCGTCGATACAAGTCTGGTCGGAAGTTCACAGGGATGGGGATTTTTCTACAAGAGGCATGATGGGGTTTTAAGATTTAGTGATTGCTTAAACCCTTTTGCGTCCAAATCAAACCCAAAGGTGATTGCTTTGCTCCGCTTACTACTCTGCCCAATGAGCAAATGCAATTCGTGAGTAATGTGGCAATGTCCTCTACTTCTCCTTCTGAGGAAGAAGACTGTATAGTTGCTCTCAAGTTATTCGGTGGTAAGATTAATCTCTGTAGACACGGTCGTGACCTACACTGGACTCACTTCGACCTCCCGTTTGATAGCTTAGACAATTCAAATATTGTCTACTCCAAAACAGACCAATGCTTCTACTTGCCTAGTCCTGGAGGTAACTGCTTGTGCGCACTCGACCTTCAAGACAACCACAAGGAGATCATCTACATCCGTGAGCTAGTGTTTCGTGACCTTCTTGAGTTTACACAGTCTGAGTTGGAGCTGTTTAGATCATATTCCAGGGCAGAACACTGAGTTGAGTCATCCTCAGGCGAACGTTTCCTTGTCCAATGGTAAATACTAAATACTCTTTAGTAATACAGTGAGACTCTTTGATAACTTTGGTCACATTTGGCTCGTATGTGTATGTGTGTGTCGCAGGTTCTCTTATGACTCTCCGTTGGAGCAGAGAAAGCCGAAATTGTTGATTTTTAGAGAGGAAGAGACGATTGATAACAAATACATGTGTTAGACAGAGGATATTGAAGATCTCTGCATCTTCCTTTCAAGTAGCCATCCTTTCTGCGTTGAGGCCAGCTTGTGCCCTGGTCTTGAGCCTAACTCTATCTACATAATCTCCCCTGAAGACTTTGCTGTTTACAATCTGGCAACCAAAACTTTCCGTGATCTTGAACGACCCAAAGGTGGACCCAAAGGTGGACCTGAAGGTGGACCATTAATGGTTGATTTCCCCCCTCACTGGATTCCTCCCTTTTCTAACTAACTCTACTATGTTTGCCTGATGTGTTTTGGATATTGGTAACATGTGTAAGTCAACATTATCTGACCATGGTGGTCCTTTTTGTTTCCCATGGATCATATTTTGAAACGGTAATGTGATGTTCTAAATGTCTGATTGGGCCTATTGTCTCTTCCTATATTATTTACGGTTTATATATTTAGCAGATGGTTTTCATTGTAGAAATGTTTGTTTTTGGGATGACAAGTTTAGGATTTGACTTTGTTTTATCTATGTTAATTTGGAATTCTTAAGAGATGACTTGATCGGAGATTGTGACTTTGTGGCTTGGTCAACTATTTTCTCTTAATCAAAAGGCAACTTAGGATCACAACATTGACTAATGTGTCATCGAACTTTAGGAATAGCATGAAATTTTTTGTCAGTCTTCAAAACACTCTGAATATATAATTGAGCATTAGGTTGTGAGAGTTTTTTGGCAAAGACTACGATTGATTGGTTTAATCCTGTAAAACACAAGTTAGAGCTTATGACATCGACATTCTTCTCCTCAAGCTAGTTCTTGGTCCCGTGGAACTTCGACTTCGTGTCTTGTCTCTTGTTTCGTCGTCTTCATGTTTTATCTGGAACGATTTCTTCATCTTTTGCCAACGCGAACCCCAGTTCTGTGTGCTCTTCTGTTTGCTACTTAGCTTTTCATACTCTTGTTGAAGCTCATTGTAATCACTCTGAAGCTCTGCCAACTTCTTCTTCACATTTTCTAACTCTTCCTTTAGAGTCTTGATTTCATTATCTCTAGATATTCGTTTATCCTTATGACCTTCAGCATTTTCTTCCTTGGTGTCTGGTTGCTTGTCTTGCATCATCATCCTCATCTTTACTTGTTCCGAGAAGAGCACTTGAGTGTTGATCTTGTTTATGATAAGATGTTTAGCTTTAGTCAGTCACTTATATTATATTACTCTTTGACTTCAAGAAGGGCTTATAGAATAAAAACTGTTCTATTATATCGCATACCTGGACGATAGTTCTCAGAGGCAACCGATCATTTTGTGCAGCGTGTAGGCATGCATCAAGTGATAGTTTCTCACAGTTCATTGTCTTGCATAGTCTTCTTCTATCGTGCTCTGATAGTGAAGGATGAGTCTGAAACAAGGATTAAATCATAAGCTGTGGTTTTGGAGATGAAAATCACAAGAAAAGAGTTACTACCTTGAGGAACATATCAATTGCTCTATAGAGACCATCATGGCATTTCCAAGCATTTTCCGGCAACATTTCTGCTAGAACTTGAAACTTTGTGAAAGATAGACATGGATCTTTTGCAATCTCAGCTAAGTAATTGTCTAAGAGCTTGGATATGCTTGGCTTTCCTGGTACTTGTTGTTGTTGCTGCTCATGCATCAAGAAATATTCGAAAATCCTGTGAACCACATCCACATTGTATATTGTGTATACCTTAGGTGAGCTGTGCATAAATCAACAAATATTTCATTAGTTTAAGTATTCCATATCAAAGTTTAGAGTTGCATAAATGAATAAAGAGTAAATTTATTTCTCACCTGGATCCTTGTTGCTGATGTTCAGTTTTGAAGTTAGGAATCAGGAGGTCACATACATTAGCATCTTCCAATACCATACCAACCCGTTTCTCAAGATCAGATATTAAAGCTGGTGATGCAGAATACACAATTGCCGTTTTCAGCAACCTTAACAGAAAGTGGCATGAGACTGCTTTAGATTGAGGAGGAAGTACACTGACTAAACTTTCAATAGTTTCTTTAAGTTCTTGGCATCCTAAACTGCTTCCCGCCATTCTTTCTCTGTTCACACTGAACTGTAACTCCCTCTTTCCAAACCCGTAACCTCGTATTCCTTCCAAATCCTCATCGATTAGCGGCAACCAGTTCTCTGCATACTTCATGATGATTTTACCTATAATCTCTGGCTTGGCTCGTTTTGCTTTCATAGTTGTTATAACCCTCATGAAGTGATCAATTTGAAGTGTGGCTATATCATTGTGCAAACATCTCTCATTGCTATCCACTACATCTTCTGGTATGTTGTTATCATTGCAGGCTTTCCAAGCAAGCAAGTCACAACATCTTCTTACAATTTGGAGGTTTTCAGCCCATGGAGATAAGTTTGCGCAGGATTTCAGAACTGTGAGTGTGTCTCTCCATGAGGAAAGAACTACAAAAGTGATGAAAGCTTCTGTCTTGGAGATTAAATTCCTGTCTTCAAATTCTTCAGTCATGTACAAGTATTCTGATGCACACCTCAGTGGAGCTACATTGAGAGGAGTAAAGTCCAGTGGAAGATTGTAGCAAAACTTCAGAGTGGTCTCAAATGTTTCTGCTCCACCTGGAAAGTTTTCTAGCTTGAGATGATATCCATCCTCAGAAGCTGAAAGTTGTAGCTCAATAGAGCTTATGTAACCACATTTGGAGATCAAAGGAAACTGTTAAAGACAAAAGAAATAAGTTACTATCCAAATTCTGCTTTTTGCCCATTTTAGTTGTCTAGAACTGCAATCACTAGACTCATATGTATAAGCTAACATATGTTTCTTTTGATCATAAAGAGACTACCTTGTGTGCTTTGAAGGTAATATCGTCGACTTGAATAGAAAGATCAGTAGGGATTTGAGATTTGACATACCTGCAGAGGAGATAAAATAGCTCATGAGCTTATAAGATTCTCTGTTTTGCATTACCTTATATATATAATCAAAAGTTTCCATTACCAAAAACGGTCTTTCCTCTCAAAGCTGTTAGCAAATGCAACAACTCTTTCTGGAACTATAATGCTTTTTTTACATATTGGAACAGCATCAGTATCATCTCCAGAGCTCTTCTGCTGTCCTGCAGATCCTGAATTCATTGCAAAAAAACAAAGAAAATAGAGTAATCCAAAACTAGAAATGTGATTATGTATTGGATAGAGATGAATATTTGTTGCTTATATATATATAAATGTGTTGAGAGTGGGGATCAAAACGAGAGTAAATGTGTAAAGATAGTGTGTGGCTCTTATATGGAAACAGTTGTGTTGTATCTTTCGCTGTGGAATATTTGGACTGCTTAATGCTTTTTATGGACAGAATGTTTTGTCATTAAATACGATTTGTCTTTATCATTCCCAGATCTACTTGTCTGCTTAATCTTCATCATATATGTGAATGATCTGTGGTGAGTGATGACACTAGTTAGTGTGTTAGTTGGTTTATTTCCAGTACGCGTAGTTTAAAGATAAGGTAATAGCAATGCAGGATCTTAAAAGTAAAATTAATTAAGAAAATAATTATGAGCTACAATAATATGTCATAAGGCAAAATAAAATGATATTTGAGTTCTTCGTCTTATTTCATGTTATTTATCTCTATTCCATATTATTTTTAAAAAAAGTTATTATTTATGTTATTCTTATTTTTAAATTTTTGTCGGATTTTTCTGTTTTTGTCAGCATATCTTATTTTCGAAATAACTTGTTTTTTAATATGTGACGCTATTATTTCTTGAAACATGTTATCTTGAAAAGTTCAATAGTTTTTTTTCAAATCTCAAACAAATTTTTATATATCACTTTATTTTATTTTAATTTATGCTATTTTAATTTCGAGAGGATTTTGTAAAATCAAATGGAAAGGGTAGATTTGTCACTTTTCTTTGTTTTAGAAGTGAGCCATAGTTATTACATAGGCTATTTTCTTAATTGTTTTTAGATTCATGATCATTTAAAAAAACCTTTTAAGATCTCACTATCGTTGTCTAGGATTGAAAATGATTAACTAGTTGTCTAAAATTTTGATTAAATTACCTTTTCTTATTGGTTTTAAACGATTACTTGCTTTATGTGAATTAGAAGAAACTTAGACGTTTCTTTTTCTTCTTTTCAGAGTAATATGCCTTTGTCAACAAATTATGTAAAACTCATGTGCAAATGATTGCATTTTTGTTTTTTAGCTATCTTTACCATGAAATGTTGAAAACTGTAAACATCAAAATATGATCTCCTTATAGTTATTGGCTTATACGCAAAAAGAAAGATATATAATTTGGTAAAAGAAAACTCTGAAATTTGACAAAATTACTTGGATAAAATGACTAATTATTTTCCGAACACAACTTCAATTTGCTAAATCTATGCAAATTTAATTTTAATTTTTCAAAAAAGGTAAAACTAAGCCATTAATCAATGTAAAGTAACATTTTGTTCATGTTTATTTATTATTATTTTATTTTGGTCAACAGTTCATGTTTATTTATTTTAGTATAAAAGTTAATTTTCGTGGTTGGCGGTAACTTTGGTATAAAGCATAAACCGTATGAAGGGGCCTAACTCAAACCTCGCCTTCGATTCTCAAATCAGAACCTGAAACATCGCAAACTCAGATCTATACCTCAAATCCTCAGGTGGAAAAAATGGCGAGTGTGTCACCTTTAGCCAAGTACAAGCTCGTATTCCTTGGAGATCAATCCGTTGGCAAAACCAGCATCATCACTCGTTTCATGTATGACAAATTCGACACCACTTATCAGGTTTGATTAATCCATCCCATCGATCCAAATTTACAATCAGAATACGAATCTATGCGATCCACGATCCTTTTGCTATAATGAGTGGATCAGATTCAAAATTTTGCAAGAAACTGAGCAGATTTGGTTATTAAGGATGTAATTTTCCAGGCATTATTGATTGGATCATTTAAAGATATCAACTCTTGATTTTTTCATTTTATCGATTGGATAAATTTCACAGGCAACGATTGGAATTGATTTTTTATCAAAAACAATGTACCTTGAGGATAGGACTGTTCGTCTGCAACTATGGTAATTCATCCTCTCCTATCCTTTTTAATCTAAAATATTCAAAGATGACTTTAATCAATATGTTTAGATTGATAAGTCAAAGATGAGGATTTTTTTTGGTATAATGATTTTATTATGCTATTGTTTCATTGTTTTAGAAATAGTTTATAGGTCTATTTAAATGATCTTGGTCATTGTGTTCAGTAAGGCTTCAAGTTTCTATAATGCAGGGATACTGCAGGACAGGAGAGATTTCGAAGTCTAATACCAAGTTATATCAGAGATTCTTCTGTTGCTGTTATTGTCTATGATGTTGCTAGTAAGCCTTCTCTTACAACTTTTCAGCTTTTTACCATCAAAGTTTTATTTTTTTTGTACAATTTCAGGATTATATATATATATGTATCCTTCTCTCTAGAATCATAGATGGATAAATGTTTTTCAATTTCTCACAGATTATTGCAAGAATGCTTATGTAAAGTCTTCATCCTTTTTGTTTTTGTTGTTTCAATGTATAGATAGGCAGTCATTCTTGAACACCTCCAAGTGGATTGAAGATGTTCGTACAGAGAGAGGTAGCGATGTCATCATTGTTCTGGTGGGTAACAAAACAGATCTCGTTGACAAAAGGTAAGAAACACTTGACTTTATTATATCAACTGACCAAATTATACACCTGGCTAAAAGAAAAGAAAAAAAACAAAGAAACTTTTTCCATTAAGCTATCAACTTGACATTTCCATTTGACAGGCAAGTGTCCATAGAGGAAGGGGATAACAAAGCTCGTGATTATGGAGTAATATTCATAGAGACAAGTGCTAAAGCAGGATTTAACATCAAGGTGAGCAACAACTATGTTCCCATGACTGTTTAAGATCTTGAGATTTCTTGGAATAAGGTTTCTGTTTTTTTTTTTTTTTGGTGCTTGTGGACACTTGCAGCCACTATTCCGCAAGATTTCAGCAGCATTACCAGGAATGGAGACACTTTCTTCAACGAAACAAGATGATATGGTTGATGTGAACCTAAAGACATCCACTAATTCGTCTCAAGGGGAGCAACAACGAGGTGGTTGTTCTTGTTAATTAAATTTAAACTCACCTTTTGACAGCAGACAGAGTAGGACGATTAAAAGAAAAGAAAAGATTCATAATTTGATTGAACAAATAAATTCCGGTACAAGGAAAGAGATGTTTACTTGGAGACTCTAGTTTTCTTTCGACATGTTTTGTTTAATATAGTTGTGTAATAATGACGCATGAAAGCCTAAGAAGAAGAATGGAATTGTTTTGATCTGTTCTCAATGCTCATTTCTTTTACTGTATACACTATCAATCTCTATCTCGACATTACTAAAAAATGCTTCAATAATGAAAAAGATGGAAAAATATGAAAAGAGAGATTCAATATCTCATATTAATCTTATATTACTAGACTCACATTTAAGTCAACGTGTAAGTCATCAGAAAAAGACAGTAGCAACAAATCTTTAGAGCTCTTTACTGTTGCCAACCGTATTGCTGGTTTCTACTACTACCCATTGGGTTCTGACCTCTTCCAGAGCCACCCGAGCCACCATACTGACCACCTTGTGTGTAGTTAGGTGGTCCAACCCCATATGCACCTCCGCTAGGCCCTCTAGGACCTGCCACATAAGGAGCTCCCCGTCCTTGTGGAGGATATGATCCGCTACTGTAACCTCCTCGGCTCTGGTTGTAACCCCCGCTCTGGTTTCCGCTAGGAGGATACCGGTTTGGACCAGGTGGACCACGCGGTTTCCCATAGAAGTGGTGGCTGGGTCCAGCAGCTACTTGTGGCGGTGCGTTGTTAGTGGGATGGTTTGGACCCGCAGGCCAATGTGGAGCAGCATGAGACTGGCCACTGTGTTGTAATGGAGGCAAACGAGAGTGCTGCTGCGGTGGATGTTGCAGCTTTTGTCTTTTTGCTGCTTCCTCGTTTTGGCGCTGCTGTTGCCGCTTTTTCTTTGTCTGGAACTCATGTGATGATTCATATGTGGGCAGACTGTTGATATGAAACACTGTTTTAATCAGAAGAGTTTTTCCCATGATCGTGTGTCTAATAAGGTGTAGATGATGATGATGAACCAGATGAGTTTCATGAATTTGTAACAGAAAATCAGAAATGCCAATACCTCTTTGGGTCACATGGCAACGGATCAGTCCAAAAGTACTCAGCATCAAGAGCATCCTTTGCAGATATTCTCTGCACCGGGGAATGCAAAAAAAACAAAGCTTAGATGTCTAAATGGTGCTAACAACAGCATCCTCACTTAAAGAGGTATGCTTAATCTAAGATAGATACAGTAAAAGACAGCTTTTTTGCAGTTTGCACATATTTACAGAAGATAGTTTGCTGCGAATAAGGATAAAGGTCTCTGATAACCTGTGATGGGTCAAGCACCAACATTTTCTCCAGTAGTTCAAGAGCATGCCGATCAAAGCTGTGCAGAAGAGAAAAAAAAAAGAAGCTAAATGTAAACTTCTGTTCAAAATACATGTGTAGAAGCGAAGCTATATTATATTGGTTTACTTTACTTACTGTCTGAAGAACTCTCTTACACGTCTCTTCAAGGGTCGTGCAGGCTTGAAATTGTTATACCAAGGCATCTTGGAAACCCCAGGCCAAATGTTTTCATCAGGTGATCCACAAAGCTCAAAAATCTTGTTCAATTGTTCATGCTGAAATAATGCAGGAGATGGAATATATCATTTTCAGATAGTCTATACCATTAATGATTGGCTATTGAAACCCAAATCCCAGATAAAACGTCCTACACTTTTCTGTATTATAGACAGAGAATCTAACCAGCATCTATGGTTACAGAGTAAAAGTGACCATGTATCTAAACCATGGCTAGTTATTTAATTCTAGTGAACCCCTAAGGTGTCCAAGTCCAATGATATCACAACACAACCAAGAGACCAAGTAGATTCTTATACTACTAGTGGCATCCATGCACACGTATCTAACATATGAAATGTTCAAAAGAACTGAGCTATAAGCAAAGATGAACCCCTGACCTCATTTTTGCCAGGCAAGATTGGTTTTGCATGCAAAAGTTCAGCAAATATGCAGCCAACCGACCACATGTCAATTGCTGGGCCATATTTTGTGGCCCCAAGTAGTAATTCAGGGGGCCTGCCGCAATATGTGTAAGTCAGTATAGTAACAATAACCGATACATAAGTAAAGATTATAATGCCAAGATATCAAAACTCTCTCTATATCTATTATATAAACTTTAAATGACAGATTTGTAGGCTTACCTATACCACAATGTGATGACACGATTTGTAAGATTTCCAGTATGATCATGAGAATACGACCTTGCAAGCCCAAAATCAGCCAGCTTTAAATTTCCCTCATTGTCAATAAGGAGATTTGAGCCTGGACCAAGATCTAGGTTAATAGGCAAGTAAAGGTGATAAGCAAACATCAACAATGTATATGGGAGAATCACCTTTTATATCACGGTGAAGAACTTGATTCACATGACAATAGTGAAGCCCGGTGAGCAATTGCTTCATGTAACACTTTTACATGGATTGAATGTTAGAATAAATCTGAACAATAAGTATGCAAAAGGCTTATAGAACTAACAAGCTATTTAGCCGTGCAATACCTTGATTTGAGGAACCGTAAATCTCAGTCCAGGACGATCAGCAAGTCCAGTCAAATCATGATCCATATACTCAAAAACCATATAGATGCCTCCCTTATATTTGTTATTATCTACAGATTCGTACAAAGCATCAAATTTTAGGTTTAGCACATACAGTTAGAAATATCTTTGGCTAGCAATACAGAACTTGAATCAATTTTTCACTAACCTGGCCTTCCTTGGTCATCTCTGTCCCGACCTATTAAAAGACAGAACCATTCATGCAGCACAAAATTAATTTTAGATCCTCATTAGAAAGAAACAGCAAAACTAAATTTAGCGTAACATGCGTGTTCCTTATACATACCTGGTGAAGTCACAATCTCTTTCAGCTGAATGACATTTTCATGATGAAGCTTCTTCAGAATTTTTATCTCCCTGATAGCTGTTATAGGAAACTGCATCATACCAATTGTGAAAATGAGTTACAAATTCCTATTTGGAAACAGAAACTTATTGTCGATATAAAGAGAAAGAAGCATATACATACCCCTTCTCTTTCATTGTCCATACGGATCTTTTTCAGAGCCACAATTTCACCAGTTTTGATTTCTTTAGCCATGTAAACTTGACTGCAATAGCAAACAACTATATTGAAATCAGAAGACACATAGGCATTGTAAAACCCAAATCCTAAAAATCAAAAACAGCTTCACATCCCAATTTATCAATCCCTAGAAGAAAAAAAAAAAAAAAAAAAAAAAAAAAAAAAAAAGGTAGAATCGCGAGTAAAAATCATGACTTTTGAATACCCAAAAACTGAAACTGAATTCAAGGGAAATAGGAAGAATTTGAGAAGCAGACCCGTAAGTTCCTTCACCAATTTGTTCAAGCTTCTCGAAGCAATCAACGCTGCGAGATCCCCAGACCGGAGGAGGTTCCTCGAGGTTTAGCTGCCCGAAAGCTGCCGCCGCCATCTTCGTTCACCGGACTGCTCCCACTATCGAATAATTTTTTTCACTCCGATGATCAAATTTCGCCTTTCTCGATCGCTTTCCTTTTCTCTCCGACAACTCTCCGTAGGTTTCTAAATTTTCTACTGTTTGTATCGTTTTCGGTATCGGCTTTAACAAACCGGTTTAAACCTATGAATTGTTCGATTTAAACCGGTTTAACCGCGAACAAGCATTAGGTGAAATATCAAATATCAGGAAAGTCCAGGGTCCAAAAACCAAATATGGATGTGGAAATTTTTAATCAAATACCGATTTCTATGAACCATTTTTTTCAAAATTCCATCAAATTAAAAACTTTTCAAAAATGGAAACTATATTCAAAAAAAATTATTTATATCAACTGGTGATCTATGTTACATTTTCTTAAATAATTTCTCATCTGAAAAGACTTGTTGACAATGATAGATATATATCTTTTGACATACCAATACCCTACACACATAAGAAAATTGTTTTTAGAAAATATTAAAATTGTTGTAGAAAGTCTTTGTCTACAATCTATATCTGATTTCGAAAACAACATTCATACATGCAACTGGTTTCATAATTCTTTTTAGAAGTTTTTTTTAAAAAAATTGTTTTCAAAATAACAATAAACTATGGACTTTTTACTTTTAGAACGCGATAAAAGTTAGTTGCTGTAAAAGAGAAAAAATAAAATAGGACAAAATTTATTAGTTTTTATAAATAAAATTGGAGGCGAATTTGAGAAGAATCCAAATATGGCGGGAGAATTAATAAATAATTTAGGTTTTCTAGAGGGTTCACACACAGTGTCTATTAGAAGAGGTCCGATTTGATAGAACCGGAGGACACACACCTCCAGTGTTTGCTTGCTTGACACGCCATTTAACTGTGTGAACAAACCATTCTGATCCTCCGAATCGAAAAAATCTTGACTGAAGAAATCCTAGATCTCGGTTTCTGCACAGACGGTGAGAGGAGAATCACGATCTCTCGACTTATCTTCAAACCCTAACATCGGTCCCAACTCGCCCGAGTCCCGAAACTCAGATCATCGACATCTGAAGACAACACGGAGCTAATCTTTTGTTGCAGCTGAAGGAATCCGAAAATGGATAAAACTTTACTAACGAGGTCCCCCATATCTCTAATTTTGGTTTTTTTTTTTTTTTTGCGAGTGAGTCTATTTGAGGTTAACTGATATCTATAATCTTGGGTTTTGAGATTTTTAGGAAAATGTTTCTTAGGTTCATTCACTGGATCAAATAAACCCTATACATACAGTTTTTTTGTATGTTTCTTATAGATGTTATTTCATTTATCTAGTAAGAACTCTAGATCAAACTATATATAATCTGGCTAGGTTTTCTTGGAACTGGTATATTGGAGTTGGACTTGGGTGATGGGAAAGCTAGATAAATCTCCTTAAGGATGTGCTATGTTTCATGTACTTGATATGTTGAAGTCTTGATTCTGTTCAATTTTGTTGGTCCAAAATGCCATGAAAAAAAATTGGACTTTCTAATTTCTTCGTCTTATCAACTAACTATTTTGGGAATATGACTGATGAAAATATGAACCAATGATAAACTAATCTTAAGGCTATATCTAAACAATGTTCTTTCATCCAATCCACTTTCTACAGAAGATCTTGACTTGCTGATTTGGTTCAGATTAGACAATGGGGTTGAAATATGATTCCACTAACTGATATTCTCTCTGATGGTGTAGTTTTCAAGCTAATCAAAATATTCCTCTTCCAAGCTACTCTCTCTTGTGTGGATGACAACGTAGTGGAGTTGTTCTACCATCTCCTATACTATTCTGGTGATTTCACTGATATTTTATTCAATTGAGATTCTTAATTCAATGGATTGGTCAGCCATTTATGTCCAACACATATAACTATCCCACTTTCTCGACCATAAATGATACATAAACAAGTCATATTTAAGTCTACATTGGGAAGGAGAAGCTTTTGTTACCATGTTCCAGTTTCAAGCGAGAGGGGATTGCTATGGAAGTTCGGTACCAGTTCAATACAGGTATCTCATCTTTTTTGGGTAACCAGCAAAACTGCAGGTTGTTAAAGCTGTCATAGTTAGATGTCTTGTTGTTGTGAAGTGTTGTTTGTTAATAACTATGTTGATTCACATGTTTGCTGGGTGATCTACAAAGAGAGTTTTGCAGATTATCCATTATCTTGTTGTTAGAATAACTAGACAGTTGAAATGACAATGATCTAGTCCAGTCCATGATAATTTACCTAATAGTATAATGGTACTAAGTCAAAGGTATTTTGAAAGATCTATCTGCCCACAATATTATATAAGGGAAATCGTCAAAATTGTAAGACTTTTATCCAGAATGTATCTTTTGATTGTTTTTATTTATTTATTTAAGAAATATCTTAAGTTGGGGTTGGCATCTGCAGTCGTTGTGTTGTTCACATCCATCAGTCTAACCGTTTACTTACAGATTCTAATCATGTATCTGAAACCGTAGCATCGTATGTTTAGTGTTACTATACAATTTTGGGCCTTAAGTTGTGTGTTTTGAGTGCTTCTGAAAAAGATAGGGACAATTTTAAAGCTCAGGGGAAAGGTCAGTGTTTCCTTAACGTTAAGTGCTACAAATTTAGAAAGAGTACAAAAGGCTTGGGACAAAGAGCAGATCTAAAGGCGACTTATAAGGTTTGCTCATGGATAGCTTTATTATCTTTATTGGAACTCATTTTAAAGACCTGACTTACCAACCCCAACCATGTGTTTTTAGAGCTCCGCACAGCTTTTTATGATGCTTTTTTTGTCAAGATTATTAATTCTATTATGTATCCTGTTCTTACGTATATGTTCATGCAGAGATCTTCGTACTTTTGAGTCAGGCCATGTGACTTACTTTTTCATGCAAAAAAGCTTCCCCAATCTTTTTGTCTTTAAACTTTTATACTTTCGTGAAAAGATGAAACACTTTAGCCTGTTTGCTTTAGCTACTACGTTTCTTAAAAGCAACAATGTTAATTTTTACAGGGTCTTTCAGATTTTCTTTTTGTCTTCTTCTGGTTGCTTGCTGGTGAGAGAAATGGTGAACACGAAGAACATGGCGATTCTCTTAGGTTCTGAGGTTTGTAGATGCTTCTTTCCATTTCTTTCTTTAATCACTAGTATACTTTAATTAATCAGTACAATCTTTTAATGAAACAAATGTGGTTGCCTCCAAGAACAGACAAACTTACTATGGTCAAGATTTCAAAATTTTACGGTTTTATTGATGGTTTTGAGCTATGTTGATAATGATTGGTGATTTTTAAATGGGTTGTCTAGGGAATATCATATTTTCAAGCGCATCTTTCATGAAAAAGATGACATAAATCTACCTTTCTACCTTTATCACATGACTGTTAAAGTTAATCAACTTTTTCAGCTGTGCCTTTTTTGTCCCCCATTGTCAAAGTGAAAGCTGGACTTTTTATACTTGTTTAAGATTATTTACTGAAATTATCTCGTTTGTTTGGTTTTGTACTTACTACGTCTCCTTTTTCTAGTAAAGCTCAAATTTCAAAAGATATTTTATATTTTCAAGTTGTCTAGATGTTAGTGCAGATTTGTGAAAATGATAAAGATATACATAATTTTTAAAACCATAATAAACGCCTATCCCTATTAGTAATTTAGTATATGTGCTGAAGGTGGACCTTTGAAAAGCCCTATAAAAAGCTTTTAGTGAGAAGGCACCACTAACTTGGTAAACTCAACCAAATCGAGTTGATAAAGCCACTACTAATATCCTTTTTCAATTCCAAACACTTTTTTTATTCGACATATTTGCAATGGATGTACAAATGATGATGCTTATATATTATGGTGAGGAGTGGTTGATTTATTACCCGTATATATAGATTTCTTTTCCCCAATTTGATAATTAAGGTGTATATGTATATATAATACCCAATGAAAAACATAGCTGGCTTGCTCTATGATGCCTAGTTAACCTTTTTTAACTACTTTCTTATTTGTTGATAGCTACTGCTTTTTGCCTCTGAGCTCTTGGGCTTTCTGTTTGATGATTTCCGTTTGGGCTGTGTTAGATAGGTTCTTATACAATCCTAAATGTACAATCTTCTAAACATGATTTTCTATAGTATCATTCTCTTTTGATATTTTCAGTGAGATCAAGATTAACTGTTTGAATCTATTTTTGATGGCAGGAAGAATCACAGAAATAAATTAAGCGAATACCTACAAAGAGTCGTGGAGACACATACAAATTCTTAAACAGAAATGGAAAAGAGATGTAATCCTTTTGACGTTCCTGGTAAAAATTAATCTTCTGAACTTCGTGTTATATTTTTCTGAGGTGGAGCTTATTCTTGAAAATTGAAAGAAATTTACTATCAAGGACATCGTGAAATCATATTTTTCTTTTCATTTTTGTTGATTTTCTGAATCTGGTAGATTAATTGTCTATAGATTTTCTCTTTTAGCATTTAGTTAAACTTTACTCGTGTCATATATAATTCCCCTTCATCTGTATTTCCTTGTTGCTGAGGATATATCTTATTAAATGATAGATCCCATTTGTTGCATCCAAAGTAATATATTTGTAGAGCTCTCGGATGACATATTCTTCCACTGTTAGCATCTACGTCTTTCACTGTCTTGAGCTGTAAAATGATGTCCACGACAAAAGAAGTTAAGCCACCTAAAATGACATTTAGTGGTTGATAGTTAACAAAAATAACGCTTAATTAAGACCAGACGATTTAGGTCATATAATATCTGACTGACTTTATAAATTAATGGTAGACATTTTTGTTCTTCCTTTCTTATTTGTCATGTTCTCGAGCTTTCTTGTGACAAAGCTTTTTCTAGCAAATGTTCCAGTAATGTTGGGCGTAACGGTTGAGAAAAGTATCTGCTAATTTACTATGTTAAATGAAGAGTAAGCAAGAAGATTTTGAATGGTGGTTTCTTTGTTTCTCTCTCTGAATTTGAATAATGTATTGAGTTTCAAAGGCTAATGCCTTTTAGACCACTATCATATAAAACTAATCCGTTCTACGTAACCACCATTAATTTGATTACTACAGATAAAATAGAAATTACCAAATATATTTCCTGGCCCCATTCATGTATTCCAATAAGGTTACTACCATGTGAACAGTTGAAAAGAAGATTAAGAGATTATACATTTATATACGTGTGCATGTGTGTGTGATATTTCACGTGTATCTCATATTTGGTTTTTACAGTCACCACTTTTGGAATTTCTTTCAGGAACCTTACTGATGATATCTGAAACACGATCTAGCATCTTGGTTTCCTCTGACTTGTACGTAAGTTTCAAGAGTTTAGCATTACTGCAGATAAGTCCTATACAACTTATTTGTGTTTTTACTTATACCTTGTTATATCAAATTTGTGGAATTTTAAAGTTGGTTGAAAAATGCTCAGTAGATATATCTGCATAGGTTAATTAAAGGTATATTCAATTCTTGTAGATGATCCCTAGTGAATAGTGATCATGATTTTCTTCATTTACATACAATAGGTAAAGGTTCAATATTTTTTCATCTGTGACATAGAGAGTCGGAGTTTTAGATGTGTTGGATAGAGAGACTTGAGAGAAGAAGCAATTCAGTTGTTTAGCTGACATTTACAACCAAGTTGTTTATTATATTAGAGGAAAAGAACGGTTTAAGTGACATCACGTAGTTCATAAATAAATACTTTTGTAAGAACCTATAGTGCCTTCCTTAATTCTTTAATATTTGCTGTACCTGCTTCCTCCATTCGAGACTATGGTCCACTCTGCGAGGAACCCTAATTCAACAAGCAATTCAAATCCCTCTTTCCCTAAATTTAATTAGTACTTTTGTAAGTACTCACGTATTCATAAACCCCTTTTTGAAATCCGTAGGATAATCTTGCTTAGGTATGATGATACTCGTAGGCTTAATCCGTTCTTATCTAGCTAGGATACATGTCTAGCTTGGATACCATGAAATGAGACCATGCACATCAACATTTTTGAATGCTTCCGTGAAGTTTCATCTAAGATATGAGCTTTCATTGATTGTCTTCTGATATGGCTCTATAATCTCTCTACAAAAATAGTACAGCCTCATGTGTATTCGTATGTTTGTAATTGCAGTGAAGGTATAAATGAGTTGAATGAAACTGCAAATCCATTAAAAATGCTGTTCATGAGCATATATCATATTTCATATTCACATACAGTTACTGCAGACATTAAAATTCTTCTAGAAACTGACAAATTTGATGCCCTCATTTGGTAAAACATCTTCTTGTTTGATTTTTCTATATTTCTTAATAAGATTTTGTAATTTCTTGATGTTATATCTTTCAGCTGTTTTGAAACTCTTCACGGAACCTGTGATCTTCATTATATAGAAGACACAGAAGAAAAAGACAAGAGCTCAAGAGATGCCATTGGGTGCCAATTCGATGGCTGAGGAAGAAAGTGTTGTAGGTTTTAAAGATGGTGGAGATTTAGATTGTTTTCTGCACCCACCTCTCCTCTAACCAGCTCCTCTTCAATGGTCAAAATCTATCACATCAAGCCTGTCACCATCATCAATAGTAAGTAATCCTTCTGATAATATCAAAACTTGCTCCTGTTTACCTTGCTACTATTGCAGCTAGAATTTTCAGCAATTGGATCCTCCTTGAATGGAGTTAGAATATGAAATATGGTTACTTAGCCATCAGAAATATTACTGATATCCTGCACCATTAATATTTGATATGGATTTAGTTAGCAATGATAACTTAATTTGTCCAGTGTTACAATTTATTATTCATAAAAAAATTCCATGCTGCTGTCCTTATTGGCATCTTCTTCTGTGAAACCAATGTTTTGCTTTGTTACAAATAATATTTATTCCGAAAAAATGATACAAAACATAAGCTGATAAGTTTTCTTGTAACTATAATACGTTTTCCCTGTTGCAGGTTTCTTCATTTGGTAGATTTTCTTCCTAGAAAAAAGCATTTTGGGGGTTGGAAATCTCTGTAAGTATAACCTAAATCTCTGTAATAAAGAAACGTTCACGAAATATTATTGCATAAATTAATAAGCCATGGAAATGGATGATGCGAGGAAACTTTTTTTTTTTGCGTGCTAAAGGAGATGTCTCTTCTTTGGCCACTCTTTTATTGCCATGTGTTGTTGGCGCTGACTTCTATTTCAAATCATTTCTCATTCCAATGATTAAAATATATAACCTAACAGTTTCATCCTCCTGTCAAAATCCCTTTCTTGCCCTTCTCCTCCGTCATCACCTACTCGGAGAAGATCTTTTATGGATTTCATAAGAAAGATGATGAAACTTTATCTTGCTTGAATTTATCTGTTTTTTTTTTTTTTTTGGTGTGTGAGTTTGGAATCTTTAGAAGCAGGAACCTCAAATAACCTATACTAGAGTTTTGAACTGTGAAGAGACTAATCAATAACTCTCTCTCATGTTAATTTCATCTTGACAAATGCAGGATTTGGCACTAGCTAGGGAATAGTGATGGCTACTGTTGAACTGCTTCCCAATTAAGGACACATAAAATATCAAGTTGATATGCGTTTTGTCCATTGGAGACGGCTGTTCCGGAGATGATACTGATGTTACTTTAAGACAAGAGGAAGAATTTACACGGAATGATTTTTTCTCACACTGGTATAAGGAATTGCGTATGTGAGAAGATAAAAGAAAAAATGATTAGAAAATGGAATTGAAAGGTGAAAGTGACATGGTTGTTTTGGTAGGCGAATGGGAACGAAACACGTGGTGAATAGACATGAAGAGAAAAAGATGCTAGGTTTAATATAAATTGAAATAAGAAGCAGTTAGTGGTTGTGGATGAAGGAGGCAAGCAACCAAATCTCAGAGAGAATATAACATTATAGAGAAGAAGAAGAAGAAGAAGAAGAAGAAGAAGAAGAAGAAGAAGAGACCGTTTGTTGATTAGAAGATAAGCGAACATGGGAAGATCTCCTAGCTGTGATGACTCTGGTCTCAAGAAAGGTCCTTGGACTCCTGATGAAGATGAGAAACTTGTCAACTATGTCCAAAAACATGGCCATAGTAGCTGGAGAGCTCTTCCTAAGCTCGCTGGTACTGCTTTGTGTTTTTTTTTTGTATCCTGTTGAAAACTTAATTTTAAGGTTTGATGAGTCTAAACATTCTCATCTCTCTCTGTAGGTCTTAACAGGTGTGGGAAGAGTTGCAGACTAAGATGGACTAATTACTTGAGACCTGACATCAAGCGAGGTAAATTCTCTCAGGATGAGGAACAGACTATCTTGAACCTTCATGCAGTTCTTGGAAACAAGTAATTAATTAAACTCCTGATTCTTTTGATTTTTGTTAGTCAACGGCTTAGTGTACCAAATTATCTTACACCTCTTTGCTTGTGATGATGTCAATTCTAAGGTGGTCGACGATTGCAAATCAGTTACCTGGGAGAACAGACAACGAGATCAAGAATTTCTGGAACACCCATTTGAAGAAAAAGCTGATTCAGATGGGTTTTGACCCAATGACTCATCGCCCAAGAACCGATATCTTCTCCGGTTTATCGCAGCTCATGTCTCTATCATCTAACCTGAGAGGTTTTGTTGATATCCAGCAACAGTTTCCAATTCGTCAAGAGCACAGTACTATACTCAAACTCCAAACCGAGATGGCCAAATTCCAATTACTCCAATACCTCCTTCAACCACCTTCCATGAATAACATTAACCCTAATGACTTAGACACTCTCAGTCTCCTCAACTCTATTGCCTCCTTCAAAGAAACCACCACCAATAATCTCGACCTCGGTTTCATCGGTTCCTATCTTCAGGACTTCAACAGCCTACCATCTCTGAAAACCCTAAATTCCAACATCGAACCATCATCTGTTTTCCCCCAAAATCCTGATGACAACCACTTCAAATTCTTTACTCAAAGAGAAAACCTACCCGTGTCTCCAATCTGGCTCTCAGATCCCTCCAGCTCAAGTCAGAGTTTGTTACCTTCTCCTGTGACTGATGATCTGATTAGAAACCATTACGGTATTGAAGATGTCAATAGCAATATCACCTCTTCAAGCGGTCAAGAATCAGCAGCTTCGGCTTCAGCTGCATGGCCTGATCATCTATTGGATGATTCTATATTTTCCGACATTCCCTAGCCTTGTTTTGTCTTTTCAGGTATGTTTTGGATCGGAGGAACTCAAATCGAATTTACTATTGGAATTGTTCTTTGTTGGAGAGTTTATTTGCATTTCTATATATTGTAGACACATCATATATATATATATGTGCTCATGTTGTAGAATGTACAGTACACGTTTCATAATTACTCTTATGCCTGTTGTCGATGTTCTTTAGCATATGTTTGTGCCCATCGCCGAATTTATACATATATATAGAGAAGATTTTTGTGAAGTGGAGATCACTTGTTGTAATTATTTAGGGTTTTTAATAGTTATTTGGATCTTTTGTTTTACTTTTTTCTAACACTCAAATCATGTTATGAAAGATTATAGACAAAACTAGTCCTTATGTAAATTACAGAATCGTTTGTGTATTTGTACTCTAAAGTAATAAGTATCAAACAAACTGAAGTTGGGGGAGACAGACTTTGTTACATATGAAGAACATGTGTTTAATGTTGTCGAAGCTAAAGACAGCAGATCTAATTAGAATTTAGGGTATAAATGTTGATTTGTTTCATTATCATTCATGAAGTTATGTATTTATGATCATGTATATAATTTGGTTTGCCAAGAAGAAATAATGGAAGAAGTGAAGAAGCATGTGATCGGCTGGCTAACGATAATATAAAAAGGCCAAGTAGATATATAATAATAATTAAAAGACAAGGCCGTATAAGTATGCGATGTCAGATCGAATAAACGGGGATCTCTCCTTAGGTTTTAAAAAAAGAAAATCACTCATTGAGTCTTGCCTTCTTGAGCAAATATCGAATACCCTGAAAAATTGTACTACATCCGTATCCAAATGGATAATGACATAATGTATATTATTATCCATATTTTATCTAAATATTTTGGATTTTCAAATTTCGATTATGCACCCAAATAAAATGAAAATGAATCGGTACTGTATCTAAAACGATGTTTAAATAAACTATGTTTTGTTTTGATATTGGTTTTGATACTAACATGAAATAAACAAATTGGTTTTGATACTAATAGAAATATTAAGTTTTATTTAAAATATATATATATTAATTCAGACAAAAGAAGCAGATAACAACAGGTCGGCCCCACATACATCGTATCATCTGTGTCCTCAATCATTGTGCCCTCGTTACTTTTTATTGAGCGCAAAAGGCCCATAATAGGCTCATTAAAAGTTATGAAGACCATCATCCTCAAACCGAGAGTCTTTTAAATGTTTTGTTCGTGTGTGTTCTGTTTCTTCAGATGCTTATATTTTGGAGATAGATTCACTGGCTTTAAACCATTGTTCTTCTTGCTTCAGGAAAGCGAAGTTCAGATGTGCATTTCAAGACTTTGCCATAGATTCATTCAGTAGTATCAGCCGCTACACAAGTCTTAAGTTACCTGCAAATACTTTGTTGATTAGGTTTACAAACAGTAATAGTGATCAAGGCCAAAAGTTAAATTTATTATTTCCAAAAAGAAAAATACAGTAAAATCAAGAAAAGTTGGCAACTTTACAGTAAAATGGAGATTTTGATGTTTGGTTATCTTCCACCTGATAACTCAATAGCGTCTTGGTTATGCATTGAATCTTCACCCCAATCAAATCTCCTCTGCAACCGCTCGAACTCATACCGTCTCGTGACTTCCACGTTTTGCCACTCTTCCCATCTCTCTGCTAGTCCTTCTCCTTCTAACATCCGTACAACTTCTGACATCACTGGTCGGTCTTCCGGTGAACCTTGTGTACATAGCAAAGCCACTTGTATCATCATCTCCACTTCTTCTTTTATATACTCCCCATCCAAATTCTTATCTATAATTGCTCCCAATCTCTTCTCTCTTTCCAATTTCTTCACCTGTCCAAAACAATAACCTCAAAAGATTAGTGTTAATAAAGCTTGGGAAGCGCTATTTGATGTGGGATTATTCGATTATACTTACGTGATCTAGCAACAAGACATCATCTTCTTCCTCCAAACGCGAAAAGTCTATTGCGCGTTGTCCTGTAACGAGCTCAAGAAGCATAATTCCATACCCGAAAACATCGGTTCTCTCTGATGATTTCCCTGTTGATAGATATTCTGGCGCAATGTGACCCATTGTTCCTCGAACTTGAGTTGTCACATTAGTCCTTCTAACATCTACTAACTTGGCTAAACCAAAATCACCAACCACTGCTTCAAAATCTTCATCTAGTAACACGTTTGCTGCTTTCACATCACGATGTATGATCTTCGGATTGCAGTGTTCGTGAAGATACTCAAAACCACGCGCTGCTCCTAAGGCAATCCGTTTCCTCGTCTCCCAATCCAGAACTGGGTCGCCCGCTTTAATCTCTCTGAGACAATGTGCAAGACTTAGATTCTGCATGAAGGGATAAACCAGTAGGCGTTCTGTTTGCGTGGTACAAAAACCGATAAGACGCAGTAGATTCCTATGTACAGCTACACTTATCATCTCGACTTCCCGCTGGAAAGCAGCATCTCCACCAGGACTTTCGAAATCAGTCAATCTCTTCACAGCAACTTTGGTATTATCTGGAAGTACTCCTTTGTAAACTTTCCCAAAGCCTCCTTGGCCAAGCACATTCTTTTCGCTGAAGTTATCTGTAGCCAACTGAAGCTCTCTCCATGCAAATCTTTTCAACTGCCCAAATGCAATTCTCCTGTCCACTTCACCTAAAAGATGGATAAAGTTTGAAGATTTCAGCCTCTTTATTTCACAAATGTGCATGTCAGTTCATCATAACATACCGGAAAAAACAAATACGAAAAAGAGAACAGACCTGCAACATCCACGAAAACGTCACGTTTATATCTTTTATGCCTATCCTTGCAGAACAAAAACAACAAGATTCCAAAGAGGACAACTCCGGCAACAACTCCGGCAATAATGCCAGTTTTTGGTTTGCTTGAATCACCTATCACCACAGACTAAATGTTATCAGCAGAACTAAAATCCACTTCACACTTTTGAGTCGGTTTCAAACAAAGAAAATGCGAGTAGAGCAATCACAAAGTAATGTATTTACCTGAATGAACGACCACAGATACACAAGGATGAGGTTGAACACCACCACAATTCAAGTTATTTGCCGTGAAACTATAGTCGATAAAACCATATCAGCTTACTGCTAAAAGAAATGAAAAATTCAGATGTAACCTAAAAGTAGTTGAATATACTTGTATTTTGGAAGCTCAAATAGACTTTGAGGAATCTTGCCACTGAGATTGTTGGAATCAAGCAGACTGTAAAACGTAGTTTCAAACAATGTGATTAAGACAAGAATACTTTCAACAAGATGGGAAGCATATACACACAGAGAACAGTAACTTACAGATTAATCAGGTTTGGAAGACCCGTGAGTGACTCCGGTATAGTCCCATTAAGTTTGTTTCTACCTAAGGTCCTGATTGGCCAATGCATAGTGAATAAAGACATGAGTGTACTTTTCTATGTCTTAAATGTTAAAACATGTGCAAAAGTTAACAGCATTGGGAAGGCAAAACTACTTACAAGAACTGAAGTTTCTTGAGATTACCAAGAGTGGCTGGTATAAGACCACTTAGCTGATTGTCCTCCAAATCCAAACTGGTCAAGCTAGTTAGATTTCCAAAGTCTTCTGGTATTCCACCCATAATTCCATTTCCCTTCAAAGTACTATATACAGAAAGAATCACAACAAAAAATGCTCAGAACAAAATATTTTCTATGACTCGGACAAAAAAAGAAAAGAAGAGATTTAATCTAGGGCACTTACAGAGTCTTGAGAGTTCCTAGAATTCCTATTCTTGAAGACAAGGTTCCTGAGAAGTTCATATCTGACAAGGTACTGCAATCACAAATGCCATCAATATATATATCTTCTCCCACACTCGCTTGGAAACAATATTTACACTAAATAGAGTTATCATTAAACTTACAGAGAAGTGACAAAGTTGTTGTCATCACAAATAACTTGGGACCAAGTGCAAGGATTAACTTGATTCTGGTTCCAGTCACTTAGCTGATTGGGCAATGCACGTAACGAGATCTTCAACGCAAATAATGCATCCCCTGAAATGGAAAAGCAAAGAATTTAGGGGAAAGATGTTAATCTCTACCTAAACAAGCTCAGATAATACCAAAAATCAAACTAAGGAATGAGAGAAAAGAGCTGTTCGATAAGTAAGAAAAGGTATAACCTTGAGCATCTGGTGACACAAATGACCATAAACAGGCAAAAACCAACACAGTCAAACCCATAGCAACCATCTTCTGGAAGCTGAACATCTCATCTCATCTCATTAATCGAGCTTGTTCCATCTACAAGACACATTTAATAACATTAGAACAAAATCTTTTTTTCTTACTTTTAGTGGATCTGACACATGACAGAAGAATTGATGGAGAAATTTGTAGTCAACTATTAATCAAAAACTTTCGAAATTCAAACAAATTAGCTCAAAACAGCTGAATATTAAGAGTTTCCGATAAATTCCACAATAGAAAGGAAGAGACTTTGCATAGAGCAAAGAATCAAGCGGAAGCTAGAACACAAACCTGCTCAATTTCCCAGAAATATAAATGACCAATTTTGTCAAACTTGATTAAAAATCCAAAAATCTCAAAACAGAGATTTAGGCAACGACAGAAAAAGGAAAGAACCTCGTACCGGAGAAGAAAATCCAAAAAAAAAGGAAAAGAACAATTCTTGCTGGTCTTAAGATTCAGTCCTGGGAATACAACCAAAGAGAAAAAAGTAGAAGAGAAAGTGAAAAGCTTGTCTCTTTGATTTTAGTTGTGTTTGGTAAATCGCAATTATCAGTCCCTCTTGAGCTAGTGGTGAAGAAAAGTCCCCTGGTCCACGAACTGATTTTGCTTTTTCTGCTCGCCGCTTGTAATTAAAATACTAATAGTAATTATTCAACCTTGATGATGATGTTTAGAAATTTTTTTTTTGTTCATTTTTGCTTTGTTTACAAGATGTTTATATATTCATGAGCAACCTAAACGACATACATACAAAAATCTAGCTTACTCTATACATTCCTGGATACACATTCATACATACATACAATGCATACCTAAGAATTGAATTGCCAGGTCAACTAGCTTCTTTTTATGAAGTTTCCTCATCTTCAACCTCTGGCCTTCCAAATTACATTTCTTATACTCCCTTTTCTGAATGTATGTTTTCTTAGGCTAATCACAAAACAACCACGCTGTTAAACCACATTCATGCCTATTACAAATTACCAAGTTCAGAACAAGCCATCCGGACCATACGATTGGTCTACCGCCGCGGACATCATCGTCAAGTTTTCTCTTATTGTCTTTATATTATGTTTCAGTGAGAGAGAATGAAAATTGAGTAATGCTCCTTATTTATAAGATTTTTTTGATGATTTATCTTCGCAGGCCAGTGAAAACGAAAATGAAAAATTTAATGAAGCAAATATACAATAAGGAAAAGAGTCTTGTGTTAGAGGGCCCATGGGCCAATTAAAGTCTCGGTTAGGAGGATCCGGGATGCTTTCTTCGATCGCTCAACCGAATCAAATTCCGGGTTGGATCATTTACCACGACGTGAAATGCAGCCAGTGTGGTTCTAAGAGACTAGGAGATATACTAGAATAGGCATTCAACGGTGGTTCATCTACTACATAATCGCCCATATGAAGGACCTCGAAACTCATGGCTACAATATCTCAAGACATTTGTACGGTCGTGGATGAAGACTATATAAACCGGATTCTCAAATTGCAGTATCGTGGACAGAGCGTTTGCTAGTGGATCGCGTTCATGGACGTCAACAAGTTAATGCTCTAAAATTTGATGTGTTTTTTAGAATCTTACCTTATTTACAAATGGGGTGGGTTGTCACTTGTCACTTTTTCATATCTATTAAACACAACAGACGACACCACCGACCGAACCCAAGGAGGCAAGGAAACTAGACGTTTGCACAGATACAAGCGTCCCAATTCTCCTAACTCTTATCTATTTATATCTGAACAGACTCGACACATGCCAATAACACAAGAAATTACGTATCAAACAGGAATAAAAAAACGTCGATAAGACTTATGGAGAGAAAACATCACTTCGTGTTAGTTCACAACGCTTTTCATGGACCCTGGATCTGGTACAAGCTCAAGCCCCTCCTTGAGTCCGCCGGCCACCGTGTCACTGCCGTCGAACTCGCCGCCTCCGGGATTGATCCACGGCCAATCCAGGCCGTTGGATCCTTCGACGAATACTCCCCGACCGTTGATAGAAACTCTCGAATCTCTCCCAGAGAACGAACAGGTGATCCTGATTGGATTCAGCCTCGGAGGCATCAACATTGCTCTCGCCGCCGACATATTTCCGGCGAAAATTAAGGTTCTTGTGTTCCTCAACGCCTTCTTGCCCGACACTACCCACGTGCCCTCTTATGTGCTAGATAAGGTTTACAATAAGATTACCACTTTTAAAAATTCGCAAAACTAAATTTAAACTATGTAAAATGAGTATTGTTTTAATTATTTGTTTTGGTGGTTGAGAAAGTATATGGAGATAACTGGGGATTTGGGAGACTGAATTTTCATCTCATGAGACAAGAAATGGGACAATGAGTTTATTGAAGATGGGACCAAAATTCATGATAACTCGTCTTTACCAAAAGTGTCCTATCGAGATATTATTATTACTAACTAATCTTAAAGTTTGCAACGCCAAAACAACAAAATCTGTATTCAAACTTGTCTTATGTTTCTGAAACCCCATATCTAGAAAGACTATGTGCTAATAAACTCGAAATTTCATGGTTATATCGAAAATTACCAATTAATCTTATGAGATGTTGTTTTTGTGCTATATGATGGTTGTGAAGGATTACGAGCTGGCAAAGACGTTGCATAGACAAGGGTCATTTTTCATGGAGGATTTATCGAAGAAAACAAAGTTTAGCGAGGAAGGTTATGGTTCGGTGCGACGAGTTTACATAATGGGTTGTGAAGACAAAGCAATTCCGTGCGATTTCATTCGTTGGATGATTGGTAATTTCAACGTCTCAAAATTCTACGAGATCGACGGTGGAGATCATATGCTGATGCTCTCCAAGCCCCAACAACTCTTTGAGTCTCTCTCAGCTATTGCCGCCGATTATAAGTAATAACTAAAGTCCGTTTAACTCACTGTTAGTACGGTTGCTTGGTACAGAAGAAACCGTGAATGAGATCCACAGCCTTCTCTCGGATCTACGATCCCTTACTTGAGTGTATCTCTGTTTTCTTTAAGCAATGAAACTGTGTTTGACCAAAAAAAAATTGAATAGCTATTTTTTGGTCTGTTTCAGTATTAATATTAACAGCAAAGACAAACAAATTCAGATAGTTATGTTAATTGATTACTATATTATTTTGAAGCTACAAAACAAAAAAAAAAACTTAAGGCAATGTTAATAATTGTACGAAACTAAGCTTTACTCAGATATGGGTCTACAGAAGATTCACGAGGAGAGACTCGAACAGTGACGTGTAGGACAGTGAAGCAGGTGAGACAAAATCGATTAATCAATTTTGACAGTGTATTGTTTCATTCAAATCAAATCTAATTCATTCTTTTCCGAAATTAAATTAAAAAAAAATGTGAAGTAATTTGGTTAAATTACAGTGTAAGCCTAAATGGTTTTGTCAGGAAAAAAAAAAAAAGCTGAAAAAGCTGATGAATTAAATTGTGAACATGCAAACGTTAAGTAATAAAAAAAGATTAATGAATTGGAAAATAAAGCAAAAAAGTGTTGAAAGAAATGAATGACGCAAGTAATTACAGCTCTTTCTCTCTCTAAAATTTCAAAATAATCATAGAACTTTTGATTATTTACATATTGAGCCTTACATTTACAAAGAATGGAATGAACACCCCTGCTCCCAAAAATTAAACATCAATTTAGAAACTTGAAAAAATAACGGAATGAAAGATCAAACCAAGGTGATAGTTTTAAGGGTTATAGAAATGACCATTGCAATGACACTTCCAACCCATAGGTTTGTAATTAGAGTATTGGTCAAGAACGGTGGCTAGAGACGAAGGAGGTCGGAAGTATCTGTGGTTAACCCGGGTGAACCGGTTACGACTAGGGAGAGTAGGTACTTGAATGGCCATGCAAGGATGACAGTTATTGCATCTGTTATGGCAGCTTGGAGGTGTAGAACCTAATCTTGCTTTATCTTCAATCAAAGCCACCTGAAAATATCAAAAGCAAAAAACAGCTTTACTTAAAATGATTCAAATGAAAAACAGCTGGGAAAATTATTTGAATTTGGAAAATTGAGTTGAAAGATTACTTGAGGAGAGTTGGGAGGTTGGACAGGTTGAAGAAAGGATGAGACTTGTGGAGTGAGGAGAAGAAGAAGAAGAAGAAGAAGAGTAGATTTGTTGATAGCAGTTAACATTTTGCTTTGAATTCAAGAATTACCATAGAGGAGGAACTCCATGTGGGTCTATTGAAATTTTAAAGACTTGGAAAACCCAAAAGAGAGAGAGAGGGAGATATGAAGCTTTTGGATCAGAGAAGGAAAAATCAAAGGGGAGAAAGAGAGAGAGATAAGGGGAAGAGAAGGAGGGTAAAATGGTAATTTAAAGGGAGAGTGATAGGAACAAGACAGAGTGGGGGAGACAGAATAGGAGGATACATATCAAAGAAGAGGACTCAGAACGTAGCCTTCTTTCTATGTGACACTTCTATCTCTGTACTCTTCTCTCTTTTCTTTTCACTTCTTCTTTTTGTTTTTCTATAATCAATCTATTTGCATTGTTCATTAGTTTTAAGACCAGCATGCCTTAAATCAATATACTTAATAGTTAATACCAAATATCTTTGGACTAAAATGCTTATTTTGTTGCTAATACTTAAAGGGGCCCATACTTAAATGCTTCATGGTTCCAAACTCATAACTAATGCTAGCTTTCCCAATAGTCGAAAAGTTTGAGTGGAGTTTTCAACGGTTAAAAAGAGTTGAATAACATTTTCACCGGTAAGTATCTATTTACTGACACATCAAATTGGGGTATCTTTAATCATCAGAAAATAGTAAGCGAATAGGAAATTTGGGGTTTCTTTTATCATCGCAACATAGTAAGCGAATAGGGAGATTGGGGTTTCTTTTATCATCAGAAATAGTAAGCTAATAGGGAGATTACTGAGTAGTAATAGTAGTGAGCACAAGTTTGACTGACTTTTTTATTTTTGAACTAAATGAAAAAGAGGTAAACTTTCTAAGAGCAATAAATGAAGAAAAAGAAGAAGAAGAAGAAGAAGAAGAAGAAGAAGAAGACATTTTATCATTTTGACAGCATTCATTTAATATCAACAATCTTATGTTATTAAATGTGAGCATCTGTGCCCTTAAATATTATATAATCTATGTCCCTTTCTGCTGTTTTCCAATAATTTCCGCAGTATCGTTTTCTCCTTCTTTAATACCGTAATACGTATACTGTACATTTATTATTCGTATTTAGTACTTTATGTCACAATTTGTTTTCATTTTTGGAAAATTAGTTCTACTAAAAGTAATAATTTTTTTTCCCTATGAATAAAAAGTAGCCACCCAAATGATTACATTTTACAAATAAACAAAGTTTCAATCAACATAATAATTAAACAGGACTAGATTTTGGAATGGTCCGTGGACCATGGATGATCGATCATTAACTACTGTTCACACCAAATTTTAAAGGAGAATTTCGGTTACAGTTTATTGCCATCGACTTTTGTATCGTTCTTGAAAATATAGTGTAAGAACTTTGGTCCATCGAATAATAATTCTACTATTATTTGAAATTTAAACAAGCGAAAAATAAAAGAGATATATATGAAGCCACTAAAAAGCTTTTTTTTTTTATCAGGAAGAACAGGGAATATAGGTAAACCCGTGAAATTTGGAACATCCTTTTTCTATTTTAAAAATCAGTTTAAAATAAAAAATTGAAAAGAGTGAGAATAACAATACACAAAAGAAACGCCGTGAAACTTACGTTCCATGGATTCGCGTGTTGCGTTCAGTGACTATCTTTTTCCACGTTACCTGATTTGTCGCATTTTCGTTTTTTTTTTTTTTTTTTTTTTTTTTTTTTTTTTTTTTACATCATTCAAAAAATTTAAGAAAAATATGAAATCAGCAAAATAAAAAAGATCTGCAGGAAGAGAAGACTTTCCCAGTAAGACAACGAGATCGCGGGAAAGAAAAAAAAACTGAAATTATTATTGCATGATCCAAAATCATAAGAGTCAAAGGCTTTTGTCTCCTTCGATACGTAGGTCCCACTTTTCTACCTATTTTCTCCTTTTAAACGGCTCAGATGTAATCAGAAAATATCCTACGATCATAGAATCTTTGGTCACAAGCTCACGCCTATTCACGTCTTGGCGAAAAATACAAATGAAAAACGCTCCTCTTAACACACCGGTTTAATCCGGTATGTAACCTTAAACTAAATCCCGGTTTATAACTGCCACCATTTATTACCGTTGAGCAGCAGCCCGGTATGCTTCTTCGTCGGAAATAACCGCCGGTATGTTCCATGTTCCAAGCGAATGCCCAGAAATTCTCCCACCTAAACATTTTCATGAAGTCAATAATAAGTCAACGGAAAAGAGAGAAAAGTAATTTGGACGATATTTGTAATTGTGTTACCTTCTTTAGTAGCTTCTTCACATCTTCTTTGATAATTTGAAGACAAATGTGGATCCAGGGACTTCATAATCTCTTCATACTTCTCTTCAGCTTCCGATATCTGCTTCGCCTGTAAAAGAAAACAATGAGCTGTAAGACATTTTCAGAGAAACGTTGATTGATTGTCGTCTTAACGTTTCTTTACCAGTTCAGTGGGTGCATTCGATGAGCCGAATATCCCCACAAACATACGCAATACATTAAAATTGTTCTCGAGCACATCGTCCTACAAAAAAAAAAAAAAAAGAAGTCGATCAGTTAAGATCGTGATGACATATGGAGTTCTTTGAGGCTACCTAACCTCGTAATCAAACCTGCAAAAGTAAAGAAACAACTCAGATTCTGAAAGATTTAAACTTTGTGTTTGTTTGGTAGATGGAGAGATTTTAAAAGAAGCATACAGATCATCCGCTACTTCAACTAGGAACTCTGAAATTGACAAGAAGTCCATATGCAGCTCATTCACCTTTTCCAGAGTTTCAAAGAATGCAGAGAAGACACGTATCAAATACAATTCAATCTATATGTATCAGATACTAAAAAGTGGAATTCTTGGATTGAATATGACTTCACATCAAGAAGAAAACAAGGCACATGAATGTTACTACCTCTTCTCCTCTCAACTTGTATAGTAGAAGATTCAACACCCGGTAATCAAAAGACTTTAAATGAATTGCTCTCATCACATCTTCGAGACAGATCTATAAAGATATAGATGAAACTGTGAGGAAATGAATAGCAAAAACAAACAGTGAATTGTTTGAAGACAGAGAAATGAACCAGTTACCTTGTTTTTGTTTGAAAAGAGCATGACAAAGCTTTCTTTCTAACGCCCAATACTCTTCGCCTGACCTAAACTCTTGCTGTATTCTAACTCACAAAATAGGTAACATCTATTAGTGTAACTTTCATGATAAAGAAGTAAAAAACGGCAAGTTATCTCTAAGAAAAATACCTTTGTGTCAAAAGGCCCTCACGTTCAAGCAGATCTCCAAGCGGTTTCAACGAATCAGTTTCAAACAAAACTCGTGATTCAGCATTCCATCCATGACTTGTAGACTGCATCTCAAACCATTAGATTGTACACTGATTTGGTGATTCGCAAACTCCTAAATATTACACATGCCATCTTACAATGACTTTAGATCCACAAGCTGATTCACTGACTATCTTCTCATTAAGAGCATCCATCTACAGAAACAAAAAGACTCACATTTCAATGATTTCATAGATTCAAATTTCATTGCCAATATTGAAAAGCACGTCAACTCAACACAGAAAATCTTATAGACATGAAGGCAAAAACAGCAGAAATACAAAACTATTACCTGATATATGTAACTCTCTGTGAATGAAAGCACGGGTAAATATGTGAATATTGACTGAGGTTCGTTAATTTCCAACTGATGGAACATGAAATAAGACCTGGACTGCAACAAGATGTGGATAGTTGAGAGTTAACACAACAAATTCAGAAAATCGTGAGAGATAACAGTTTCATAACTCAGAAGACAAAGTTTATTCTTCCTTTAATTCCGTTATCTATGATTAACTAACTCAACCAGTCAAGACAGAAAATAGCAATGCATTTGTAAGGGGAAAGACTTACGAAATCTTCAAGTGTAGAGTTTGCTCTTTTCATTGCATCAAGCCCGACCATTGCGACAACTTGTTGGTGTTTCTGTAACGTGTAAGGATCAACATAGTCCATGACACTCCTCTTCAGATTACTCTTTTGAGACTCTGCTGCATCGAAATTGAACAATCAACCACAGTTATTAGTTATATATTAAGAATACTAAGAATTTCACACAGCAAATCGAACAACATCATTATCTCATTAGAATTAGTTTTAAAGTCATTCAGCTAAAGTGACATATATAAACTAGAAACTACAAAGTGATCGATTCTATGCAGAGAGTAGAACCTGAGTTTGTGTTTACTGGTTTAGCTTCATCGTCTCGGTCAAGTGACCTCGATATTTTCTCCAGGAAAGGTCCAGAGATCTATGTAATGAAACAAAACACATTGAAAGAGGGATCATTTAGAAAATTACTTTTAAAAAGCAAGGCTTTACTTTGGGTATGAATTGAGATACTAGGCCCAGTTTAGAATCTAAATCGAGTTCGCCGCATGGTTGTACCTTGAAAAAAGAATGAAATTTAGATTTTTTTCAGAGTGTTAAAGTGAGAAATTCGAAAACACTAAACTTTATGGTTACCAGGAAAAGGACGAGATTGGAAAGGAAGCGAGACGAAGCTGAATCGGAAGTTGAAGAAGAAAGTAAACCGTGACAAGTAATGGCTGAGACAACACTCTGAAACTTCTCCAGTCGCCTTAGCTCTTCCATCAGAATAAAACTCTACAGATTTGCTTCAATTCAACTTTTAATTTCGTTCATCTAATTGATTATCGTAAAGTCGTAATTTTAGATTGAGAAATAAAATAACACAGAGATAAATGGTTTCCTTTTTCCTGAAATTTTAGATTTCATATTCAGAAGTTAATAAGGAAATTCGTTTTTTTTTTATTAAAAAAATTCCTAATTGGTGACTTTGTTTTATAAATAAAGAGCAAAGCGTATCATCTTTTCTATTCATCATTCAGAGACAGAGACAATATGGAAGAACTATTACCACACGATGTGATAGAGCATATTATGGAAAGACTTGCTGCAAAAACCCTCCTCAAGTTCAAGTCTGTATTCAAGCAATGGAACTCTACAATCCAATCTCCTTTTTTCCAAAAGAGACAGCTGATATACCATCGTAGCCAGTCAAGAAGAGATCCAGATGTGCTTTTGGTGTCTTTATATGATCCTCGTGTTTGTAATCCAGACATTGAAGCTATGAGAGCGTTGGTGTTGGGTTCCTCAGTTTCTACTAAGATCTCTACCCCTTGGGAGAACAAGTTTTACTTAGTTTGCAATACTAGTTGTGACCGTCTCATATGCCTCTACGATTACTATACATTTCTGAGTATTGTGGTCAATCCCGTGACTCGATGGCATCGAAGTTTCTCTTTATGTAACTATCAACTAGTCGCTGCCGATAAGGCTGAGAGAGGCGAGATGTTTGAAGTCCCATCCCCTTCTCTTGGATTTGGTAAAGACAAAATCAGTGGCACATATAAACCGGTTTGGTTATACAATTCTAGTCAGTTAGACCTAAACGACAAGGCTACTACTTGTAAAGTCTTTGATTTTGCCACCAACGCTTGGAGGTATGTTGTTCCTGCGTCTCCTCATCTGATTCTTTACAGGCAAAAACCTGTGTATTTTGATGGCTCACTTCACTGGTTCACTGTTTTATCGCACAACGGTGAAACCATGGTTTTGTCTTTGGATCTTCACTCGAAACTTTCCTAGTCATCTCTAAAGCTCCCTTCTCCACGTCTTTAATGAATTGAAGATCGTAATGTGTAACCTGGATGATTGTTTGTGTGTATCCGAGGAAAAGTGGCACAACCAAGTGATATGGTCGTTGGATTCAGACCACAAGACATGGAATCAAATATATTTGATAAATCTCGATATAACATTTTCTTGTTTTGGGAGACATTTTTTCGCATTCACACCAGTAGCAGTTTTGGGCAACACAAGTTATTGTTTTATGATCATGAACATGGGGATGCATTGGTAATACATGATCCCAGTACCAAATCTTATGATTTGGCCTACACCTCTACACTCTATGCAACCACTGTTTGTTATTTCCCGAGTTTAATCTCTATTTTGTAATAACACTCTAGTTTCTAATTATTTCGATTATAGATATCTTTTATATTTCGATTGCATGCTAGAAGCTTGTTGAGTAATTTTCATCTCCTTATATAGTGTTGTTTCTCATTGACCCATTAAGATACCAACAAACGAAATACCCGAGTAATTCCATTACGAATACGGATGCTGATGTGATCGAGAGCGAATTAAACATATTATGAATATCACAAGAAGTCCGCTACAGGTCAACCCTACTATACACACGAGGTTTTGATTCTTGGGTGGTGCCTGTGCATGGGTCATGGAGGATTCTCTTCATTTAGCCAGCTTTGGATTAAAGAAAGAAATAATATAGATATAAAAACTGGTAAGTAATATCAAGCAGAACATATAATTATATCTAAAGAAACATAGATATAAACTGAAAAGTATTATCGAGCAGAACATATTATCATATCTAAAGAAACATAGATATAAACTGAAAAGTATTATCGACCAGAACATATTCTCATATCTAGAGAAACAAAAAGCTTTTAATCTCATCCGTAGATGATCTGGTTCAAAACGAGTTTCGATGTACGAAAAGCAAAGTCATACTCATAGTTATCCTTCTCTGGTTCTTATTCCCGTACGGTTTCTATTGGTAAGGCAAGTACCGCATCGGCCTTCTGAACCTAGGAGCCTTCCTGCACGAGGCATTGTCGTGTGAGTGGAAAAACAGAAAGCCACAGGTGATAGCTGATGGTAAACATGCAGAATGTAAACTTACCCTTATCCATATGGGGAATAAAAATAAGGAGGCACAAAGGGTCTGCGAAAGCGGTATCCCATTGAAGGGTTGAAATGCCCAGGACGATGTTGTTTCATTCCAGGAACATTGGTTCGCTTAGGCGAGACCTGAAATGAAAAACAAAAGAGAAAATTGAGATCAATGAAACTGTTCATTTCCTTCAGTATTGGTCTTAGTAAGAGAAGATACCTTCAGTTGACGACCATGTAGCTCTGATTCATTCAGTTATAGAGCTTCTTGCACGGCTTCGACTTCAACAAACTCCACATAAGCAAATCCATTTGGTTGTCCAAACTTGTCCATTAGAATGGTTACTCTGTTGACTGTTCCGCATGTCTGGAAATGCAGTTGCACTTCTTCAGGTGTACAAGCATAATCGACCTACAGGATGGGAAAATGAGGTTTTAGTATAACACATAAGCATTCATATTGCAGCTAGAATCATGATTCACTGAGCACATAACACATAAATAAGTTAACCACTTCATTAAGGGAAGCCAAGTGACAAACTTGTGTTCTCTATAAGCAATCTTCCATGTCTAACATTATACCCTAAGATATGAATGAAACATAAACGCAATGAGATTCTTGAATTTAAGAGCGTGAGGTGAAAAATACATGATAACAGGCCAGCATCAAACAGCAGCCTCTCATGAAATCCGTAAAACAACCAAACCTGTATCAGCTCCAAGTATCCTCTCTGCAGAGCTTTGGGTCTTGGTTGGAAAGCACCCAGCATCTTGGAATCTTGATTCAGCTCTTCATAGACCATCTCCTCAAGGATTACAAAAACCTTGCTTTGTACTCCCACCCAACTCACTCTAGTCTCTTTTTTTCCACTTATTTTGTTACTACTCAAACTCATGCAATCTTTTTCTCCACATTTTTCTGCTTTATCTTTTTTTTTTCTATATTTTTTTTCCTTTTCTTTTCTTTTTACTTTTCTCAACATTTTTGTAGCTTTTATCAACAAATTCCACAACAAGAATTTTCCCAAACACTACAACAAGGAAATTATCAAGACATCCATAAAACCTAGTTGACAACCCAGAGCTATTACGAACTTGAGGTATGAGAACAAAACCCTGCGATTATATAGGACATAGAGTCAAACTATGAAACTAGAGCAGCCAAAGCATTCGTAAGAGAAGTAACACACAGCACATTTCAGGTATAAATATACTATATATTAACCAAATCAGAACAACAGTCATACTTGACAACATTAAAGTTAGAGAAACCATCTCTCAAGCTAAGACACATTGAAAAATAAGGATTCTAAATTGAAAGCAGTTCTTTTCTCAAAGGAGCAAGTAAAGTTAACAAAATAGTCAGCCATTAAAAATTGCAACATATCAAAGCCATGGCATTAAACATAACGTTTAGCTGAAACAATTATTCAAAAAAAAAAAAAAAAAAACAATGAAGTAGAAAATAAGCTTTTCTTACATTGCCAACATAAACTGATCGAGCATCCACCTCCTCCTTTCCTTCTTGATTTGTAGCCATAGTAGCAGGATCTGAAAAGATATATTTTGCAAAGAGGAAGTAAAACACAAGTTCAATTTCGTAAAAGTAATCCAAACAATCAACGAGTTCAGTATATCTAATTCAATGATAGAATCAATCACATAATCGAGCAAACGGATTGAATTTCTGGAAAACACATGGGAATTTAAAACAAGAGAGTGACCAACCTTAAACAGCTCCCATTTCTTTTTCGACCTTTGCTTGCATCTCGCGCAACGCAGCAGCCTCGTCCTCCATCTCCTTCAATCTCCTTTGAATCTCATCAAGCTCCTGATACCATGGAATGAAAAACACCAAAATCAAACGGGAATATACACACGAAATTTCAAATCAAATCGAGCTACGTACAAAAGAAACAGAAGCAGACCTTAACGGCGTCATCATCGGCGGCAGACATATCGATATCCGGATCGGGAACATCCATCTCGTCGACTTCAGGGATTTCTCCTCCGTAAACCTCGTGCTCTTCTTTCTCCATTTTTTTCTCACTCTTCGTCGCTCCAAAAATTAGAGTTTAATACTTTGTTTTGTTTTGGAGAATGAAAAAGACTTCGGCACTTTTCGACTCGATTTCTCGTCATGGGCCTGGGTAACAAAAGCCCAATCTTTCGTCATAAAACTCTTAAAGAGTTTTGAACTAAAAATTTGTAATTAATTGTTTATTGCTTTTAGTTTTTAATAAATAAGATTTAAACTCTGTCCTTTTTACATAAATTTTTATATTTTTCTCCTTATTTGAATATTAATTTTTCTTATATTTCTATTTATATATTCAATTCTTATAACTTTTTTTTTTTCTTCACATAAAACTATATATTTAAATTTAGAACATAATATATTCTGTACAGACTTTCTTTTGAACCAATATTTCAAATTATGTTTTTTGTCGAGTTTGTATATCAGTTTATATATTTGTAATTGTCTCCTTTAATCAAAAGCTGGCTAGTGAAATAAAACCCAGGAATCCTCCATGAGCAAGGCACATGCACTACCCAAGAATCAAATCCTCTATGCATAGTAGGGTTGACCCAACGTCAGCTAGGATGGATCAATTCAATTACAATTAGTATAGGAAACTAGCTAAGAGGATTGAATGGTTTTTTCATTAGAACATAGAGAAAAGGGTTCAATGAGAAACAACACCATATATATAAACATTACTTAACAAGCATTCTAGTAGAACCAAGTGAGCAAATAATTATTAGAAACAATCATCTTTTGGGCAAATAATTAAATATACAAAATAAAAATTAAACTCGGGAAATAACAAACAAAGTATGCAGAGAGTTTAGATGTGTAAGAAAAATCATAAGATTTGGTTATGGGATCAAGTGTAACCAATGCCTCCCTAGATTCACGATCATAAAACAATAATTTACCCTTGTCCAAAACCGCTAGAGGTGCGAGTGTTCAGGAAACAAAGAATCAGCTATAGTGAGATCTATTGAATATATTTTCTTCCATGACTTGTGATCTGAATCATCCAACGACCATATGACTTGGTTGGGCAACTTTTTCTCGGATACGCACAAACGATCATCAAGGTTGCACATGAAGATCTTAAACTTATCAGAGGTGTGGAGAAAGGGGGCTTTCGAGATTACTTGGAATGTTTCGGTGTGAAGATCCAAAGACAAAACCATGGTTTCGCCGTCGAGCGAGGAGGCAGTGAACCAATGAAGTGAGCCATCAAAATACACAGGACATAGCGTGTGAAGAATCAGATGAGGGGACGCAGGAACAACATACCTCCAAGCGTTAGTGGCAAAATCAAAGACTTCACAAGTAGTAGCCTTATCGTTTAGGTCTAACTGACTAGAATTATATAACCAAACTGGCTTGTATGTGCCACTGATTTTGTCTTTACCAAATCCAGGATAAGGGTATGAGACTTCAAACATCTCGTCTCTCTCAGCCTTGTTGGCAGCGACTAGTTGATAGTTACATTGAGGGAAAGTTCGATGCCATCGAGTCGTAGGATTGACAACAATACTCGGCAGAGCATAGAGATCGTAGAGGCATATCAGACGTCACAGCTAGTATTGCAAACGTCGTATAACTTATTCTCCCAACAAGTAGGAATCTTGGAAGAAACTGATGACCCCAACACCAATGTTCTGAGAGCTTCCATGTCTAGATTAGGAACATCGCCATCAAGAACTGACACCAAAAGGGCATCTGGATCTCCCCCTGATTGCCTACGATGGTGGATCAGCTGTCTTTTCTGGAAAAAAGGAGATTGGATTGTAGATTTCCATTGTTTCGAGACAGACTTGAACTTAAGGGGGGTTTTCACATCAAGCCTCTCCAGAATATGATGCTCTATCACATCGTGCGGAAGCAACATCATATCGTCTCTGTTTCTCCTACCCCAATTAGGAATCGGTGAGAAATACAAGTACAATCAGTAAAACAAAATTATATAACCAAACCTGGCTCGTGAAGTTTTGTTTTGGTTATCTTCTTAGTTGTGTTTAATCGAAATTTTATCATTCTTGGAATATTTTCTTCTCCGTTACCTCTCCTAATTAACTTCGGAACAATTTTTCAAATTTGAAATCAGTGTATCAAAAGATTGGTAACGTTTGTTACCAAGAAGGGAAATTATAAATTAGACCGAAATATAGCGAAGTGCTAAAACTAAAATGTTCAAAACTTTGATATAATAAAAGGCTTGAAAAGTTAACACCAAACAGAAACCAAAATATAGCGACGTTCAAAATAGTGTTTTCATGTCTTTGATGCAACTTAAATACGACCATAAACAAACTACGGAGAAAGAAATCTCTGAATCTTGGGGAGGGAGTTTACGCAGCGACAGGCTTAGCAGGAGCAGAAGAGAGCCTAGACCTCTTCTTGGCCAAGCTTTCACTACGGCGATCACGCTGTTCCTTAAGTCTGGAGGCAAGAAGCTTCTGGTACTCAGCTGCATCAGAGTTGGCCTTGGCGATCCTCTTCTTCTTGTCAGCAATTCTGGCTCTCTTCCTCTGGAGAGTCAAAGGAGTCACAAGCCTCTGGATCTTAGGAGCCTTGCTAACCTTCTTGCCTGAACAAGTTAGAAACTAAATTAGTGAACCTCAATCAAATAACCAGATTTTTTAACAACTCTTAAATGAATCTGTTCTTTCTTACCCTTCTTGTTTGTGAAGGTACGGCGGTAAGTGTTGACGTACTTCCTCACATCATCCTCCTTTCCAAGGTTAAACAACTTGCGGATCTTTGATGCCCTCTTGGGACCTCTCATCCTTGGCTTCTCGGTGTCGGTAAGCCCGGGAAGATCGTTTTCACCCTTCTTCACAATGACCAAGTTAAGGACAGAGAGGTCAGGGCTAACAATGCACCCACGGACGGACTTTCTTCTCCTCTCTCCAGTCCTCCTTCCATGTCCTCTGAAACAAGGAGTACCTTGCCACATAAACCACATTACATAAATCCAAAGATACAAAAGAGTAACGACAACAAATAAACAGAACAAGTTGATAGATTAAGTAGAATCAAGTACCTCGGTGAAGCAAAAGGCGAACACGACCAGGAGTTAGAACTCCCTGTTTCATTGGGAAACCTTGCTTGTCACAACCTCCCATGATCTTGAAGACGTACCCCTTGAATTCCTTTAAATAGCTCAAACACAAACAATTTCATTAACGATTCTAAAAACCAAGAAGACAAAGTAAAAATCTGAACGTGTAGAAGAAATTGCACCTCGCCAAGAGCATCTCCGCTAACTTCCTGAGAGAGCCTCTTGTCGTAAAAAGCACGACTACACCAATAAGAAAAAATTGAAACTCAATAATTTTACACTAATCGATTAGAATCTGCCATGTTGATTTCGTATTCAGAAATGTAGTAGATAAATCAAAACAACGCAGAAAACATCAGAGATTTCAATATATCAGCCAACATGGGATGCGTAAATCAGTAACTATCCTACGATTTCAGATTCGAATCCAAAGAGATTTAACAACTTTAAAGCAGATATTGAACATTGTACAATCAT